>CAUYRH010101839.1:0-22311 GCA_963574655.1 Perodicticus potto | reverse complement strand
GAAATATAAAAAGACAAGACAGTGAAAAGTCTCCCTCCCACTTCATTCTTCGCCTGTCCAGTGACCCCCCAAACCCATCGTACCCACTCTTCCTGGTTTCTTGTATATCCTTTCAGAGATTTTTATCCAAATACATTTATATGTTCTGCCTCTTGTTTTTCATTTCCCTTTTTATTTAACAATATCTCTCAGAGTTCTTTCCATACCTGTACAAAAGCGGCTTCTTCACTTTCTTCAGATTACATAATATTCTACAATATTGGAAGTGTCATAATTTATTTGCCAGTTAGGCTAAACTTGCAACCTACTGGTGGACAGTTACACTCACCCTCACTATTTATCATTATAAACAATGCTGCAATAAATAATGTCTTACAGAAACCCCTACATGCACATTCCTAATATCTGCAGGACACATGCTTGGAAGCAGAACTGCTCAAAGGGTACTCTGAAATTATCAATGACCTCATTTTTTTTTTTGAGACAGAGTCTCACTATGTTGCCCTTGATAGAGTGCCATAGCATCACAGCTCACAGCAACCTCAAACTCTTGGGCTTAAGTGATTCCCTTGCCTCAGCCTCCCAAGTAGCTGGGACTACAGGCGCACGCCACAACACCCAGCTATCTTTCTGTTGCAGTTGTCATTGTTATTTAGCAGACCCAGGCCGGGCTTGAACCAGCCACCCTCTATGTATGGGGCCGACGCCCTATCCACTGTGCTATGGACGCCTCCCAGACCTAATATTTCTTACCGTTAGTTGTTCGGTAGTAAGATAGTATATTCCTTATTGTCACACATTTTCAAGGTGATAGTTTATAGTTCTGACTGACAATACAGGCAAAGGGGGTATAGATCACTAGAAATTTAAGTCTCTCTCAAACCAAAGAAAATATTACATGTTAATTAAGTTGCAGCTATTAAAAAATAATGATGGCTCCTATAACTGACGTTTATAGAATATATGAATAGTAGAATATAAACCTGAAAATGATACTAAATAGAAAGTCAATGTTTTTTCAATCTCTATTAACAAAAGATAAACTGAGCACCTTCATGGTCCCATTTACAAAGTAAAATCCCATTGGGAAATAAAATTCCACAACCACCTTTTTTAGAAAAAAGACAAGCAGGAATAGAATTTAAATATTGACTTGGCACATGACTGGTCCAGTGAATACTATAGTAACCACGGCTAGAAATACTTGTCATAGGAACAGGGGCTTAAACAAGGCATTGAAAGACTTTTTTGGGTTCTTTTTTTTTTTTTTTTTTTTTTGAGCCTTTGAAAGACTGACAGACTTTCGACACAGCTGGGAGATGGGGGGTGGGGTGGGAGAGAAGGTATAGTTTGTATAAACAAAACACAGGAAGAGTAAAAAGAGCAGGCTATATTCACAAGACAAGGGAGAAATAATTCTGGCTGAAAGAAATAATTCATGTTAAGGGGCTATGTGAAGTTTGCTTTTATCTACAAAAGTTAAGGAGACTAAAAAAAAAAAAAGTTAAGGGGACTTATAACACAAGTCCCTTAACTCCCTTAACTTATAAAACAAGATTAAACATTTCTTCTTTGAATTCTTTTTCAATCTATTCCTAATCAATTTCTTCTTTTCTGTCTCCTAAAAGGTTTCTATTTATTTTTAAAAATAATCTTTCAGGGTGGCACCTGTGGCTCAAAGGAGTAGGGCACTGGTCCCATGTGCTGGAGGTGGCAGGTTCAAACCCGGCCCCCAGCCAAAAACTGCAAAGAAAAAAAAAAAAAAGAAACAAAACAAAAATTGATAATCTTTCATTTGATTTTGAATACTTTTTCTGACTACAATACACTTTTAAAACATTGGGCTTATTTCTTCTGTGAATGTTTTTAAGTCCTTTGCCTACATTTGTACTGTATTGCGTTTTCTTACCAGTTTGTAACAGTGCTTTATTAAGACTGCATTCCATTCTGCTCTGCACACAGACTAGCCTATCCCCATCTCTCACCCCTCTTTACCTCCTAAAATTTTTCCATTGGGCCCTCTCAATTCATTGTCTACCATTATCAAAATCTGAATCTTCAACTTCCTAACATCTCCTTCACCTTTTGGTCTAGTCAGTGGTTCTCAACCTTCCTAATACAACCCTTCAACACAGTTCCTCATGTTGTGGGGACCCCCAACCATAAAATTATTTTTGTTGCTACTTCATAACTGTAATTTGCTACTGTTATGAATCGTAATGTAAATATCTGATATGCAGGATGTATTTAGGCAACCCCTGTGAAAGGATCGTTTGACCCCCAAAGGGGTTGTGACCCACAGGTTGAGAATCACAGGTAGCTGAATCTTGAATCCCTCCTGACAGCTTCTCCAGTAAGTTTCTTCTCCCAAGACTGGGTCTGGAGGTAGGGTAGGTAATGTTTTCCTTGCTCATCATTGCAGCTTCCAGATCTCCTTCCTTCTGGAAACCTCCTGGCTTTGGCTCTCAGGCAATGGGCTTACCTCCCACTACTTCTTGTTGTTGCGGTCACCTACCATAGCCCTTTCATTGTTCTATGATTTTTGGATCGTGGCTCACTGTCACTCTCTCCAATGTTTTTCCTGTCTTGATTCCTGATTTCAATATACATAAAATCATACTCTTATCACTCTGATCTCTGAACTGGTCTTCAAGGATTTTTGTTCTCTGTTCTTTAACTGTCATTTCCATGCCCTAGGTCTTTCAATACCAATAAATGCAACCTCTCTATTATCTCAATTTTGTATATCTTATTCTCCATCACTTCTTTCTAGCTTGCTCATTCTAATACCCCAATAACAACCTCTCTGGGACATTCAATCCATTTATTTCACCATCTTTTACTGTCTTTTAGCTTCTGATTGCCTGTTTTTCTCTCACACCCTGCCTGCATTCCATGGTCTATAAATACAATGTTCCCTTGAATCCATTCTCAACTCCCTGGCCATCTGTCACTTCTCTGTACCTACTCCAAGTCTCCCAACTATTCTTCCTGTCCATTCCCAACTATTTTACATGGTCTGCCTTTCCTTAAATTGCTGACAACCTGCTCTACATCCTCATACTTAGCTGAGGACTTTGTGTTCTCTTTAATAAAATTAGAATCCATCAGAAGAGCATTTCCATAAACTCCTACTACCACATCTAGCCACTTATCAACATCTGTATGGTATGTTCTGCCCTCCCTCCTGTTATAGAGACCTGCTCTGTCCAATACAGTAACTACATATGGCTAGTAAGCACTTATAATGAAACTATTGCAATCGGGGAATGTAACTCTTAATTTTTATTAATTTAATATTTAACATCAAAGCAATGTAAACATTAAACAACTTTATTGTTTTGACAGAACTACATTTTCCATTTTAATGGTGAAAAATTTAGCATTCAAACTGAGATATACTTTAAATGCAGGATACAAACTGGACTTTGAAACTCCAGTATGAAAAAAAGAATGCTAATATCCCATAAATTCTTTTTATAATGACTACATGTGAAGATAACAATATTTTGGATATACCTGGTTAATCAGATTATATTAAAATTAGTTTCACCAGCTAATTACTTTTCTAATGTGAATACTAGAAAAATTTTAAATTACGTATGTGGTTCACATTAGATTTCTATTGGACAACACTGCTGCAGATGAACTGTCAGTGTCCCTAAAGCCAAACTTCAAAGACCCCTTTGCCTCTTGCTTACACAAAAGTATAGCTCCAGCAACTCTTCCTTCTCTCCTATATATCATCAATTTTTCCCTCTCTACTGGATCTTTCCCTTTAATACACAATCATGCTGTTACTTCTGCCATGCTAAAGGAAACTCACTCTTAATCCACTTCCCTCTCCACTTATTGGCCCATTTTTTTTGCTCCGTTTATAGCAAACCTCCTTCAAAGACTAGTCCATACTTAAGTCTCCAGTTTCTTTCTTCCTATCCTCTTTTGAACGGTTTCGTCCATACTTAAGTCTCCAATTTCTTTCTTCCTATCCTCTTTTGAACGGTTTCGGCCCCATCCAGCCACTGAAAACTACGATGACCAAGGTCCCAACAACCTTCACACTGCTCACCCTTACTGCAGCCTTTTTAACTGCTCTGTCAATTTTGAGCAAAGATGCCCACTCCTTACTCCCTGAAATTCTGCATCCCTTCCTTCCTGGCCATCCCACTTTCCTGCTTTTCCTACTCCACCCTCGCTGACAGCTCCTTTCAGTCTCCTTTGCACGGTTCTCATATCTGAACATTGGAGTCTCTGAGGTCTCAATCCTCGGACCCCGTCTCTGCTCAGCTTACACTTACCACCTAATAAACAGGACTCAACCTCGCCGTCTTTCAATGCCAGTTACATGCTTGCGAAAACCCAATTTACAAATGTAGCTCAGACCTCCCCAGAGCCATGGTTAGCAAGCAGAGAGGATACCCCCGGGACTGGTCTGCACTGTGCACCACAGTTGGCAGAGTCAGTCGTGGCGACCCGCGGGTTATGGGATTCAGGGGTGACAGATAACGTTGGGAACAAAGGCGCGGGCCTGACCTGCCGGAACGTCCGCAGCAGCGAGCCCAGCATGGAGGCCGCCATCTTGTCTGCCGCAAACAACAAACAGCCGCAACTTTATTAACACTACGGAACCCAGAAACACGCGAGGGGCGGGGCCTGGGCCGCGGGGGCGGGACGGGGCCGCAGGAGACTGACTGTGTCGCATCCCAGAAGGCGGGGTTAGTTACGGAGGTGAGCTCTCGCGATATTTCACGGAATTTGCGCGGATTACTCCTTATTAGGTGTCCCCATTAATTACCTTTCTCTCTACCTTTTTCTTTCTTCCCGGTCTACCAGTTCCTCAGTAACAATTTTTGTACCCCTGCGACCTTCTGTGTCCCTCTCAACATGCTGCCGCTCTATTTCCTCTACTCCAGGCGTCCTCAAACTTTTTAAACAGGGGGCCAATTCACTGTCCCTCAGACCACTGGAGGGCCAGACTATAGTTTAAAAAAAAACTATGAACAAACTCTTATGCACACTGCACATATCTTATTTTGAAGTAAAAAACAAAACGGAACAAATACAATTCACGCCAACTCATGCGGCCCGCGGGCAGTAGTTTAAGGACCCCTGCTCTACTCAGTTTAGGGTGCTGCTTGCCAGAAATCTAGGAGTTATTACCAACACCTGCTTCGTCATCTCTTACAGAGCTTGCAAATCGCTTCTTTCCACGATAATGGTGGTGGTGATGGTGGTCATGATGGTGGCAACAATAAAGATAGTTCTGTATTTATTTTATTTAATTTTATTTATTTTTGGAGACAGATTCTCAGTCGTCCTTGATAGAGTGCCATGGCGTCCTAGTTCACAGCAACCTCAAACTTGTGCTGAAGCGATCCTCTTGCCTCAGCTTCCCGACGAGCTGGGACTACAGGCACCTGCCGCAACGCCCAGCTATTTTTAGAGAGGGCGTCTCTTCCTCAGGCTGGTCTCAAACTCCTGAGCTCAAGCAATTCACCCGCCTAGGCCTCCCAGAGTTCTAGGTTTACAGGCAAGAACCACTGCACTGGCCTATGTTTGTATTTTTAAATGTATTATATTTACATTGGGGTTTTAGGTGAAAAGGCCCTTAACATTTTGTCTTGAGGAGGGCAGCATTAGCATTTAAAAACTTTTGTTTTCCAGTTTGTAGTACAGGGAACTTTCAGGTTATCTTCATAGCAGCTGTCCTCCCTCTGGGATCAACCTTGGATGCGCCCCTTTTCTTTTATGCATGTGCCACCCACCTGCCATTCTGATAGAAGAGTATCAGGGAGTATGTATGTTTCAGTATCTTAGGTGTACTGATGGATGGAGAGAAGACATACCAACTGCTAAATACATCTGCTTTGTTACACAGGAGCCTTCTGGGAGGAAGGAGAGCTGAATGCAGGCTCCTCTTTAGAGTTTCAGGGTTATTGGAACATGTCTAATGTACTAGGGAGGGTCTTACTGGAGTCAGCTTGCAGGAAAAGACAACAACAACATAACCTCACCCTGTAATGATAGAAAAGTCTTAGACTAGCATCAAGCAAGCATGTGTTTCTAACTCAACCCCATGTGATATCTCCTTAATTCCCTCCTTAGAGATGAGGGCTATCTTCTGTAATTAGCTCATGGAATGGGAGAACCAGCTCTATGCTCTGTGGCCTTTTGTCTGCTTTCTGATAAGCTAGTCCTGAAAGCATTCTTTTTTGTGTGAATGTATGTGTTTTTATTCTGCATTATTGCTATAACAGAGAGCAGATCCAAGAGTCTACCTCTACAATCTGATAGAAAAAATGGTTAGGAGAATTATGTACACCTAGTGGGTACCGGACTTAGGCCAGATCTTCCTGGAAAGTGGCTGGAAAGACTCAGGCTTAAGCCACAGGAGCCAGGTGGACCTGGTTGCTTGCCTGTCAAAGGCAGCTAAGACCCGGTAGATGAAGAGGTAGTCTGGGATCCAGAACTTCCCAGCAGTGGGAAAGTTCATGCTGGTGCATTGCAGCCCTCCTGGCTCAGTAGTGGTTTATTATAAAGGATATTAGAAAGGACATACATGAACAGCCGGCTGGAGGACATGCATAGGGCAAGGGATGTGGGAAGCACTGTGGAGCTTCCATGCTCTTTCTTGGCACACTACTCTCCAGGAACCTCCACATGTTCACTATCTAGAAACTTCTGAACGCATCTTCAAACAGTATTAGAAAAAAATCTAAATTTTTAAAAAGTGGTACAATATACATAAAAAATAATTTACCGCCTTAGACATTTTAAGTGTACAGCTCATCAGTATTATGTTCACACTGTTGTCCAACCACCGCCCATCTCCAGAAATGTTTTATCTCCCCAAACTGAAACTTTGTACCATTAAACAAAAAAACTCCACATTCCCCTTTCCCCTCAACTGCCGGCTGTCACCGTTTTACTTTCTGTCCCTGTGAATGTGACTGCTCTAGGTAGCTCATGTAAGTGGAATCACAGAGCGTTTGTCCTTTGGTGACTGGCTTCTTGGATTTACACTGCCTTCGGGATTCATCCACTTTGCAGCATGTGTCCATACTTCGTTCTTTTCTGTGGCAAATAATATTCTGTTGTATGGCTATACTCTGTTTTGTTTCTCTATTCATCTGCTGATGGACACTTGTTTGGCTGCTACCTTTTTGGCTATTATGAGTAATGCTGCTATGACCATGGGTGCACATATCTTATAGAATATTAGCATCTATTAGGCTGTGTTTTTCACTTTATGAAAAGACTAAAGCAACTTCATGGTGCAGGTGAGGCAGGAATCTCTGAGATACTCATACTGAGATATAACTCCAGGATTCTCTTTAATTAACTATGTTGGTTTTGTGTATATATCAGCCTAAGACTTCTCTCTCCCTCAATGTACCCTCCTCCCTTAGTCCGTAGAGAAACGTGGCAAGGCCCGAAGAAGACTCACGTTGCCTTGAGTTCTCCCAAGGAGCCTCCAGTTTTCTCTGACCATTCGATAGATTGTGAGGAAGGCTGTTGGCCTTACTGCCCTAGATTATTAGAATCAGGAGACCCATCATCATTCATTCGTTTAATCATTCGACAAATATTTAAATACCTATTATGTACCAGTGTGTACCAGTGTGTAACTGGATGGGGCGGAGGTACTGAAAAAAATCCCTGCTTTCTGGTTTTTCTAGTCAACTGAGGATTATAGATAGAGAGACAGGTGGAAATATCACCCAGGGCCAGTTATACTTCTTTTCCTTATATTCTTTCCTTTGGAGGCTTTGAAGTACTTTTTGATGAGAGAATAAAATTTGAGTTAAATATTTTAAAATGTGGTTGTGTGAGAGTGTTATCATTGTCATATTGATTATAGATCTAATAAAATAATGATTGTACAGAAGAAACTGAGAGGTTGGGTAACCTGCCAAGCTCACGGTATGAGACCTGGTCTTATTCTCTTCTTTTTTTTCCCCTGAGACTTTTTTTAAGAAGAGGAAACAGGCTACAGAATGAAGGTTAATATGTTATGTAAGTTCATTAAGAGCAAATTAATATTTTAGAAAACTTTGTTGTTCCAATAAAAAAATTTTTAAAAAAATCTTAACCAACTCGATCAAGTACAAAATTCCGTCATAAATCCCTTTCTGCAAACCTAGCCCATCTTGCACAGACTATCTACAACACACTTAGGCTTTGTGTTTTGTCCTAAACTTTCCCAAGGCCTGTGCTCTTCATCCTCATTCCATGTTGTACTCTGAAGAAGTGGTGGCTCAAGGATAAAGGCCTGACGGTTGTCACAGAATCCTTACCTATAAAATGTATCACTAATGTATAGATTTTATGCCTTTTCAATCAATATTCCAATGAGATTTTTCTTAAAAAAATAATCCTGAAACATATATAAAGAAATAAGTAGATGGGAGTGAAGTAGAAAGCTATGAAATTTTTTGAAAAAGAAATTCAATGAATAGTCTTGCCCTACCAGATATGAATGTCCTGTATATTTTAGAGCCATAGTGAGGTTCTGGCACCATAACCAAAGACAGGTAAATAACTTAGAATAGATAAACCAGCTAGAATTTTGGTTATATATTAAAGGAAGCATTAAAATCATGGAGCAAGTGGTATTAGAACAACTGTGTAAAGATTTGAGAGAACTTTTAAGATTATACCTTTATTTCTTACCCTATATTAAAATAGATTTTAGATAAATTAAAGCGCTAAATACTAACAAAGGCTTAAAAAAGGAAAATACAGATGAATAGATCTTTAAACATTTAAATCCCAGTAGACAATTTTCTGAATGTCTAGTAGCATTAAAAGTGTTCAGCCTCACTAGTTTCCAAGAGAATCTAAGTTAGAACAATGAGATCAATTTATGCTAGCAAGTAGCAAAGGTTTAAAAAAATTTAGTGTTGCCATAGGTGTAGGGGAATGGGTAATTTTATGCTCTAGTGTTAAGAATATAAATTAGCATAATTTGTCTACAAAGCAGTTTGGCAAGAGTCTCTTCAAAGTTTATAACTATTGACACATTTATGTACTCGGAGGAATCCATTGTAAGGACATGCTGGAAGAACTCTGAAGTTTATAAATAAGGACACTTACCATGGAATTAAGTGTCTGTGGCAAGTGTGACACAGAGGAAGAAAAAGTCTAACACTCATAAGAGAGTTAAATGAATTAGATAACATGTTATAACCTGATGGGTTCCACCTTTTAAAATACATATATTTATAGAAACAGATGAATATATGTTTAAACATAGGGGTAGATTAGATAGTTAGAAAGAAAAAAGATCAGCAGGAAATACACTCAAACACTAAGAGTGAAGGTGAGTGAGCAGATTACTGGTTTTTTCAATGGTCTTTCCATTTCCCCACTTCCCCTTTAATTTGTATTACTTTTAGACTCACAAATATGTTGCAGTTAATTTTAAAATATTGACTTGTTCTTGTCTTCTTAATGCTTTTATTATTTCACCCAAAATATTTGCAAAATGTGTTTTTTAAGGGGCATAATGAAGGAAGGGTCTTCATTTTCTGCTCCCCCATCAATAACCTCTGCTTGTCCTCGTGGGCAGGCACAGTCAGTCAGAACACTGACCAAACTAGCAAGAAATTAAGAATTCAGGGATGTTTGTGTCATTTATATTTAGTCCAAGTCATGAACTTTCCCCTTTGTCTCCATCTCTCTGGCTTTTGTGTCTGCTATCAGAGAGATTGTGTGGCCCTGTGATGTTTGATCCATACCTAATGCAGGTTTGATCATTTCCTTAACTCCCCTGTTTTGCAGGAGGCTTTACTTATTATGCCTTTTTATGATTTTGTGGCTGGTAAGTAACAGAACTAACTTGGCTAACGCCCTGGAGTTGCACAGTAGGAGTATTTAACTTGGTGTATGTTTGTCCAGGAGTCTGGCCCATGGGAGTCATCCTCGGAGCTGAACACCTTCCTCATCCACTCTGCACGGCTTCCCAGTGATGCTGTTCTTCAAGAGGGACCACGCATGGCAGCCAGGCCTTCCATATGAGAGTTGGATATGGTTTGACTCCAGAGAACCAGACTTCTTTGTTTAGGAGAGGGCACTCTAAGGAGGAGGAAGGTGGGAATGAAGGAAAAGAACCTGTGGAAGTGGAGAGAAAGTCACAGGGACACACACACACACACACGTGCATTTCAACTTCTACCCTGGCTCTGCAATGGTATGTATGAATAGTGGGTGAAACCTTTGTTCTCATTGAACACCACCGGCCCAATAGCAATCCCATTCGTGTATAGGTTTGGGTTGGAGAGTGGGTGGCCTTAGCACTTCTGGAAGTAGCCACAGGGTCCGCTGAAGCTACGTGCTGTGTACTGTATTGGACACAAGATGGCAGTAATACGACACCTGAGCTCCAACTCTCCGCCATCTCTAGCTGTGCCCACACCCTGGGCTGATGCGGACTGGAGACACACACAGGCACACTTGTACATTCGGCTGTCCTACGGATAAAATGACACTTTGTCTATCATCAGGTGGGATCTGTGTTTGAGACTGAGTTTTCTTTTGCAGGCATCACAGGCAGCACAGGCTCCTTATTCAAAAAGTGGAGAAAAACTGACTTTAAAGCTACCTTTGTGAAGCTTTTTCCTTTATTTCTAGACTCTCAACTGGTCACCGGGTTTTTTATTTCCCATTTATCATTGGTCTAAGTAAAGAAAAACAAAAGCATTAAATTTAATTTTAAATCATTACCATGGGTTTTACCACTCACCTTCATATTGCGTAATGGCAGTTCACAGCGCAGATGTAGGAGCATTTAACTCATGTGCAGAATCATTGATGTGACACACTTTTATTTTGTAGCTTGTACATGTCAGTGCTTCTTGTTCCAGAATGGCAGAAATACCAGGTAATACTAACTTGGTTGCTTTTATTTCACTTCTTTTTAAAATTTCTTTTTATTTTTGAGACAGTCTCACTTTATCACCCTTGGTAGAGTGCTGTGGCATCACAGCTCACAGCAACCTCTAACTGTTGGGCTCAAGCTATTCTCTTGTCTCAGCCTCCCGAGTAGCTGGGACTACAGGCACCCCCCACAATGGCTAGCTATTTTTAGAGATGGGGTCTTGCTCTGGCTCAGGTTGGTCTCGAACTCGTAAGCTCGGGCTATACACTCACCTCTGCTATTTCACTTCTTGATACATCCTCATTCTAGCAGTACCTTCTACCTTTGACTTACTGCCGAGTAAGGGAGGACTAAAAGGAAAAGGAACTATTTTCCCCTTAAAATATCATTGCCTTCTTTCTTTGTAGGAAGCAAGTTCTGGTAGCCTCTCAGGGACACCAGTGTCTCAGCCTTGAACATGGTCCTCTCACCTTGGACTAGCTTTGAGTCTCACAAATCTTCCACACATCATGGTCTACCATGATTCTGAGATGATGGGGCATCCCACGATGGGAGAAGCAAGGAATGACGGTCACTCGTGTCCCCTCTGCTCATGCACATGTTCCATGGTTCCATTGGACTTCACTTACATGACCCAAGTTCAAAAATAAAGTTCTTAATTTCAAGATAGTGACAGGAGAGCATTAAACCAAGCTCAGGGCTCCTCTGGACTTAGGGTTCTGTGTGACACATAGGTGATACCCCCGTGGAGCCAGCCTGGGTCACAGGTGGTCATGATCTCAGCCACATGCACACCCATCTTCCCAGTCCACAGTTGCATCTCCAGTGGGCATTTTTATCTGGGGGCCTCAGCATGTTAAACTCCACACAGGCCAGTCTGAGTTTGTGAGTGTCCCTTCCTTCAACAGACATTTACTAGGACTTCCTGCGGTGTACCAACACTGTTCCAGGAGCTGGGGACACAGCTGCGAACAAAACAAAGTCCCTGACTTCATAGAGCTTAGGCTCTAGTGGTCAATTCACACATAAATAAATATGTGTCAAGTGGAGACATGCATGAAGTAAAGCAGAGTAAAAGGAGAATTAGGGAAGGAGGTGCTGCTATCCAGAGACCCAAAGGGCCTGAGGGTGTGAGCTGGGGTGGGAGGGGAGAACGTTCCAGGCAGGAGGAAGGGCAGCTCTGAAGGCTCTGGGGTAGAAGTATATGCAGGGGGTCCGAGGGAAAGCAAGAAGGCGTAGCTGGAGGTGAGTGAGAGAAGGAGGTAGGTAAGGTCAGAACAGTGGGGGTCCAGGGGAGACCACCTGGGGCTTTGTATTCTCAGCGTGATGTACAGTAAAGGCTTCTCTAAATTGCTTGCTGTGTTCTAAATTCTTGACGTCTTAATAATGGTGTTTGTGGGAGTCACAGTCACCTTTGGCTCCTTTTCTGTCTTACTATCCCGGACACCACTGCAAACCTCCTAAGCCACACCGCGTGGCTGACCAGCTCTGAGTGGGCTGCTACCACTTAGTTCAGCTGAAGAAAGATGTGCCTTGGGTTTACATCAGGCACCTCTCCTTTCTTGCCCTGGGCTTCCCTGCTGTTGATATGGACCCGGAGGAGCTAAGAGCCTGTTCAGCAGCAGACATGCAAGGTGACCGGGTGCAGGGGGATTGACTGCCATGGGGACCCTCCAAACCAACTGGGTTGGAAGCGGGTGGATAACACATTGCACAGGGCTCCTCAGAGGGCCTCAGAGAGATATCTAGCATCAGTCACCCATGGCAGAGGTTAACTTAGTAGCAATTTATTGCCATCCTGGTATTTCTTTTTCATTCTTTCTTGTTCTACTGACCTGATCCCTTTCTCTTGCTCCCAAATAAACTGCTTGCCTCAAAGCAGTCTTGGATTCTGCATTTGCAGGTGGTAGGGAGGGAACTCAGACTCAGAGTTAACAATGTTCCATCCCCCCACAAATCACCCAAATCTTGTTGATTGTACTTCAGATTATCTCCTAATGTTCACATTCCTATTCCTTCTCCCTACTCCGGGCCCTCTTTATCTCTTTTCGCCCTCCACTTTTTTTTTTTTTTTTACTTAACCCATTTTCCCACAAAAACATTTACCTTTTCAGCCACCAGACTGAACTTTCTAAGACACTATGACTAGTCACTATCACCTACAAAAAAAGTTCAAGAACCTTAACGGGATGTTATGACAGCAGTACCTCTCGGCAGCAGCTCTCGGCAGCACTGTTATTTCCCACCGTCCCCACTAAACTCCTCTGGTCACTCTGGATGTTTCGTCCCTCCAGTTTCCCCTTCAGTGGGACTTCCTGCCAAAGTCTTTCTCTCTGCCAGCCTTTCCATTTGCTGCAGTTTAGTTCAGCAAACGCTTAGCTGAACATCACATATGTGCGAGTTTCTGTCAACCAACGGGGTGAGGAGTAGTTGATAAGGTGAGGAGAGTCGTGGTACAGACTGTGTCACATGTCAACACAATCCCATGTAAATGTTTTTAGCTAGAATGCCCCAGTTTAGGAACCTGAATATACTTTTTTTTTTTAACCAGGCCAGAACCACTGCTGTGTTTTGGTCAGCAGAAAGGAACATTTGCTTTTATAGAACTTGAAATTGTGTGGAAAAATAAGGTTCTGAGCAGGGGGAAGTGTATGAAAAGTCTTTTTCATTTTTACATTAATCCTAAAGGCTGACGCCTAATAAAGATAATGCAATTGACAGTTTGCACATTTTAAATTAGTAGTAACGGAGATGGCACTCAATTTTCACTTGCTATGCCTGATTTCAGAAAAAAGGTGTTAAATTTTCTTCCCTGCAGTTTCAAGGAGATGCTTGCTTATTTGTTTTGATTTGTTGATAGCTGCATGCTAAGAAGTTGTCTTTCTCTCTGTCTTGTTTTCCATCCACACATTCCATGTCTCCTTGACGTGAGGACTTGGCATTGTTAACTTTCCACCTTCCCAGGTCTGCCTGTAGGGCACTGGATACAGTGTGCAGGTTGAAATTGTAGGGCACCTGGGCCCATGAGGTTTGCCAGGCTGCACTGCATTTTCCTAATTCTGCTATGATTCAGAGATATCAAGTAAGTTGGTACTTGAGTTAGAAATGGTTTAGGACAATTTTATTTAACCAATGAGGCATAGCTCAGCAGGTAATTCTTAACCCTTCTACCTAGCTCTCAAGGTTGATAGTTTCAGTCCTGGCCTTGGTGTGCAGAAGCTGTCAACTCTTTTCCATCTTAGTGACCTGCTTCTTCTCAGGCTAGTTCCAGTTCTAAGGATCTGGTTTACTTGTGGCTGCCACAATATAGTCACAAACTTATCAGCTTAAAACAACGGAAATTCATTCTCTCACAGTCTGGAGGCCAGAAGTCCAAAGTCAAGATACCAGTAGGGCTATTCCCTCTAGACTCTAAGGAGACTCCTTTCCCACCTTCTCCACCTTCCCCACCCTCCCAACCTTCCTCACCTTCCCCACCTTCCCCACCTCTTCCTTTTCCCACTCTGGTGGCTCCCAGCACTCTGTGCCCTGGGGCAGCAGCACCCAATCTCTGTTTCTCCTGGTCTTCTTTCCTGCTGTGACTTGGCATTCTTTTCTGTCTCTGATTAGAACTTTTGCATTTTGATTTAGAGCCCATCCTAATCCAGTATGATCTCATCTCAGTCTTCATTTTAGTTACATTGCTAAGATCCTATTTTCAAATAAGGTCACATTCTCAAGTTGTGAGTGGACATGAATTTCGAGTGGGTGCTATTCACCCCACTGCACTCATGTACTTTAACTTTAGTAAAACTGCA
Source organism: Perodicticus potto (assembly GCA_963574655.1). Classification (NCBI taxonomy): domain Eukaryota; kingdom Metazoa; phylum Chordata; class Mammalia; order Primates; family Lorisidae; genus Perodicticus; species Perodicticus potto. The sequence continues at coordinate 7,635 of CAUYRH010101839.1, read as the reverse complement.
ATGTAGGCATCTCTACTTCTTCCGTCATCTGCTTTACCTCCTTCCTCTCTTCTCCACCCCCAGTTCCTCTTTTCCTAATTAACCTGTTTGGGACTGACTCATAATTTCTGTGCACAAGACTTGGCCATTCTGCATGTCTAAAGAGATGTGCAAAGGTAAACACATATCTGTTCTTACAGCGTTGTACCCAACACAAGTGGAATTAGAGGGGAAACACCAGCACACTGAGTTCAAATTAGGTATGGGGTCCTTTACTGGCTAGCTGACCAAGACAGATTCATATCCCAAATTCCAGGCAAAGCATCACAAAGGAAGGGGTTTTTTATACTTTTTTTCAGTTGGGGGGGGTAGGTGGGATCTTTGCAAGGTTAGATTTACAGGGTTAGGGGTTGGCTAGTTAGCAGGGGGACCAAGGATAGGAATGCGGTTTTACAAGGGTCTGCTGTGACTCTGGGCTAATCCCCTGTCTCCACAGGATATGTTTGTTTAACAGCTCATTTCTGCAAGGCCTAGTGCTGAAAGGGGGTACTGAAAGGGGTGCTGAAGGGGGGGAGCAAAGAAAGGTCAAATTGGGGTCCGTTTGGCCTGTCAACAGAATTGAAGGGAAGTCCAAGTCAAGGAAGGAATGTATGTGAACCTGTCAAGTTGTATGTCAACAGGTTCACATACAACTCTTTGGATATTGTGTTTGTATTAATTTCCTCAACTTAGTGGAAAGTTCCTTAAGGAAATGTGCTCTTTTCAACTTAATATCCCAGTTTCTAGCAGAATATCTAGTGGGTAGCAGATGCTCACAAATTGAATCTCGGTGGTTCAGACTCTTGCCTTTGACCATGTCCTAACTGGATATTGCCATTCTGAATGGGAAAGACTTGGCCTGCCACAAATTCTCTCTTTGCTGCTTGGACCTTCCCCTCAAGTGCAACTTCTGTGGACACCAGCTGCTGGCCTCCTACTCTAGAGTAGAATGCCCTTTCCTCTGTTCTCCCAGGCATAGCAAAGAACACAATTATGATCATGATGGGGGTGACCTTTTGTCTCTTCCAGGGAAGGAGAGAAACAAAAGTGCTCATGAGGACAATAGGGAGAGGGAGGGGCTTTCACCAGCCTCTTTAAAAACATAGTCAACACGAAGAAATGACAAATGTTTGAGATGATGGGTGCGCTGATTACCCTGATCTGATCACTACACAATGTATATCTCGAACATTACTATGTGCCTCATAAATATAAACGATGATTGTATGTCAATTAAAAAACTAAAATACATTTTTTAAAGACAAAATCATAAAACATAAATCTTGTCCATCTAGTAAGCATGCAAAGTTCAGAGGACAGAAGTGAGGCTTGGGCCCTGTGTTTCTGGGATCAAGCGTGCTGCCCGGCACAGAGCCAGCACCCACACCCCTGGGCTGATGGTGAGGATGGTGATAATGGTGATGTTCACAGATCACATTCAAGAGCTGCCCCGAAAGTTACTGTGGTCACTCTAGAATCCTCCTACCTACTACCTAGAGACGCAAGGGCCCTTAGGGCTGGCTACCTGGCCCTTGTGGGTTGCAGAACTTCTGCCACAGCACTCCATTTCGGTGTCTAAGCCTACGGTCTTCTTGACTGTGAAGCTGACCCTGTTGCTGGCCTCTGCCCCCCCTCCCTCACCAGAGGGAAGCCTATACTCACTCTGAGGTTTGGAATCTAACTCGGTGCCCTTCAAGGCACTCTTCTCCAGCTGAAACAGAATGTTTTGTGTGGTTTTGGGGGAAAAGGTCACACCCATCTTCTTTTGCAGTGTTCTTAATCAATTTTTGCCTGGAGAGGGGAATAAATAGTGGATAGGAAAGTACGGTTTTGTTTTTTTTTTTTCTTTCACATTATTTCTCCTTGTTCTTTTTTCTTTCTCCTCTTCTTGGCTTTTCTAAATTCCAGACACATCTGATAAAAAGGCAGAATGTTAGCACTTTAGCTCAAATGCATTGCTTTTAGTAGCCATGGGGACAAACATATCAAAGAGCAGTAAGTTAATGGGATTCAAGGGTGGAAAACCTCTGCCAAGCCACAGGATGAGTCCCAATGACGCCAGTACAAGGCAGATGTCGCCTTTCCTGGAGAAGGATCCAGGTGATCCTCACAGGCCTCCCAGCAGCCCCAGAGCAGTAGAAGTGTGTGTGGTGTCACTCTGTCTGTAGTCCATGCCTCTTTAACCTGCATGTCTGCAAAGAGGCCCTAAAATTCCACCCCTTCCCCAACATCCCAGCTACCTTATGTTAAAATAAGAAAAATGTTCCTGGGTATTTCTAGTCTCCTGCTGAGTACACCAGTTGTCAGTCAAATCAGGCATTTGCATTTTTCCTGATTGGCTGTAGAGGAGATTAAAATTGCATTTCTAGATGTACTTTTTTTTTTATGTTGGGGATTCATGGAGGGTACAAGAAACCAGGTTACACTGATTGCATTTGTTAGGTACAGTCCCTCTTACAATTGTGTCTTGCCCCCAAAAGCTGTGTTATACACCTATCCTTTGCACTATGTTGTCATAAAGAACTAATATAATCTTCTTGTGTTATCCACCAATTGTTCCCCATCTTGTCTGGGAGTGGAATTTGTGTCATAACACTTTCTGGGGTTTCCCACAGTACAAGCACAAGTCTTAGGTGCCCAGTAGGCATTCAGCATTCAGTAAACCCCTTTCAATCAAGTAGTTAGGTTACAGGATTGGGTTCTACTTGTTAGACATCTGCTTTCAGGGTTCAATATGGAATTTTATATTTTCCTTTCTAGATTTAGTCAACTAGTACCCGTAGTGTCTCTGTCCTACATAAGGAAGAGAAGACAGGAAAAAAAGTATGATAACTACCCAAATTAAATAAAATAGAATTGAGTCCATCTCTGTAGGATATAAGGTGTCAGGTCATGTTTTTTTTTAATGTTCATTAGTATCCTGCACAGCACTGAGAAATCTAATGTGCATTCCTTAAAAGGATATAAAGATTCACGAATAATACAAACTATCATTAATTCATTTACTTCTCTCAGAGAACTACAGGGCAATACTGTGTTAATATTGACTTCCTTCTATTACAGGGCATGCTGATCTTTCTTTCCCTCCAGAAATGTAAACCAAAGGGGTAGGAATGATGACGATGATGAGTCTATTCTATTTTATTTAATTTTCCATCCCCCAGCTCATAGATTAATCCTTAGCACTTAGTATACAAACTCAAGGAATATTTGTAGAAAGAAGGCTGGGTTCAGAGGCCCATGTCTGTAATCCTAACACTCTGGGAGGCCTGGGTGGGAGGATTGCTTGAGCCCAGGACTTTGAGACCAGCCTCAGCAACAGCAAGATCCTGTCTCTACTAAAAATAGAAAAATTGGCAGGGCATGGTGGTGGGCGCCTGTAGTCCCAGCTATTTGGGAGACTGAGGTAGGAGGCTTGCTTGAGACCAAGAGTTTGAGGTTGCTGTGACCTATGATGACATCACAGCAGCCTAGCCTGAGCAGTAGAGTGAGACTCCATCTCAAATATATATATATATATTTGTAGAAATAATGAATAGGGTTCATGTTCTATTTGATATAGTCTTACAAACTATGTCAATCAGTGAAGTAGAAATTAGACTTGTCTTCTCATACATTTGAAATCTGTCTTTGGGGTATGAGATGAGGCTGTGACTCCTACCCTGGTTTGATCCAGGATTCTGTACAAAACCTCAGCCTCAGGCCTTAGTTAGCCACGGGGTCTGCTTCTGGAAGATGAGGAACGTTTCGGTAATGACGGGAAATGGTGACTCAGTAGGAAAAGCTGATGTAAGGAAGATGTGAGAACAGGCCCACACAAGTGGATACTTCGCTGTTGAGTACTTTTGTCTGGGAGTGACCACGCAAGTCTTTTGTGGGATTCTCTCCATCCTTTTTGCTTCATTCAGTCTTCCTTTACATCTCTACCGTGATAGGGTGGGTTTCCATTACTATTGATTTTAACACTGGGAAAGTTGAAAGAAGGTGGACTCTAGTCATTGTTAGCGATACTGTTTCAATCAGTAAGTCTCAGACATACACAAGAGGTCGTCAATGCCAAAGTGCTCTCAGGAGGCCAAATGCCTATTAGCTCCAAGACGTGAGACCACACAGGAACACTTACTGAGGCCAAGCCAGCCCTGCCCTTTTATCCTTGTCCCCAGGCCCTCCTGGCCTCATGTTGTCAGAACGCAGTAGGACCTTGACTTGTCCCTATTATCTGATAGAGAAAATGATGAGTTTGGTGACCCTAACACTATCTTGCCTTTGATGGCATAGATTTATTACCCCTGGAATAAAAGCCTGGGCAAAAGCGACCATCTAGAAAGCTCTTTGCATTTAGACCTGCCAGTCCCTACAGGAAACAAGGGGGTTGAAAAAAATTAACAGGCAGACATTATGGCATTTAAAACAGTTATTACATAATTAGTGATCTCTGGTCTATCCACGAGGAGGAGAATTCAGGATGCTCTTGCCCTTAGTTTTCAGTCCTCAGTGGGGGATGGGTGGGATCCCAGGCTCTGGAGCCTGACTGAGTTGGCTCCACCACCCACTGGCCTTGAGCAAGTTGCAAGGGCCCTTTGTCAGGTCCTCACTTTGATAACACCCACCTCACTGGGTTATTATGAGGATTAAAGGATTTAAATACTTAAATCACAGAAAACAGCACTCAGCCCAGAGTGAGAGCCCTATAAATGGTCTATGGTTATTATCACGGAGACATTCCTCTTCTAACTATGGGCCACAGGCATCCTTTTCTCCAGTATTATCTCACGTTATAAAATGGCAATTTCCATCTGGTTTTCTGGATGTTACCCCAAATGAAAATCTCTGGGCATTTCAAGCAAAGGAAAAGGCAGAAAGCAGAAGAATGGTCAAAGAGATACATGTAGAAAAATCAATGAATTCTTATATTTGCTCAAAAACCTTTATCACATATCTGCCATATGCAAAATATGATATTATACAGGGCCTGCAGGAGGTACACACTAAAACATTTATGGTGTACATGTGTGCGCGTGTGTGAGTGCTTGAGAGTGTGCACACACAATATGGCTCCTGCCTTCTAAGCACCTGTAGCTGGCTTCTCCAGGAGGCTTTCCCTGGGGACCCCAGGCAGCATTATGGCTGCTTCTTGGTTCACTCCTAATATCTTGGTACTCCCCTCCAACACTCACTGTCTGAACAGACTTCGTGTAAAAATAGCCTCTGTCTAGAAAATCCTGAGCACCACAAGCATAGAAATTGTTTCTTCTTGGCTTTTGTAGCACCCAGAAGTATGTTTGCTGGACAGGGCGGTACTAGAGAGAGCTGGGAAAGGGTATCTCTCTGGGGTGGATCTTCCTCTTTTCCTGCTGGCTTTGATGTCATACTCTTAGCCTTGGACCACACTAAAAGGACTAATCATTATCCTTGACTCTTCTTGGTGCCTCTTCACCTTTGAGCTTCCTTCCTGTGGTTTTGCCTCTTGGATCTCACTGAGCCAAGAGAACGGAGGGGTCTGTCTTTTCCAACACAGCGCACCTTAAGGAAGCTTAGAGGGTGCAACCCTATAACCACAGGCTTCTGGGCCTCCAAGACATCAGCTACTCAGGCCCAGCTTTTGCGTCCTCTGGAGGTGGTCTCTCTTCAAAAGATTTCTCTCACCTTCCAATGAGAAGAGAAACCCAGCATGGAGTGTACTCTAGGGAGTTGGCAGGGGCCTGGCCAAAGCTTTAACCCAAGAACTTCATGATCAACTGTATTTACCTTACTCATCTTCCCTGGTCTTCCAACCAGACTCCCGAGCACAGTGTTCTCAGGGCCAGCCATTCCCCGGGGGCAGCAGACCTATCTAGCTCATCCCTGAGTCTCTGCAGTTTCTGGCTTCTATCAGCTGCTGGAACCTTAGGACTTTCTGAAAGTAACCGCACAATGTGTGTCTGCAAAGTGTTTATGCCAAGCACAATCTCATGCAGATGTTCATTCACAGGCTACCAGTCACCGACCATCTTCCTGTCAGTCTGAACTGCCGTTCATCTTTCCCATCCACACAGACGGGTATGTCCTCCTGTGACACGCACACTCCCTCATCCACACCGTCCACCAAGGTGCCTTCTCCCACGTTCAGGTTCATGTACTTGCCATGTACCCAATGCCTTCTGCACAGATCCACCTCATCTCTGTCTCCCTCTGTGGTTATGTTAGCCAGATCCTTCATTGGTAATTGTTTTTGAAGCTTAGTTTAAAACCTCTCCCCAAACCACAGTGGCCTGGAAGAAGGTAAGGCTGCCAAAGCTTAAGAGTCATGATGTCTGCTTTCCCTCGCCTCGGGCCACGTTATCCTTATTGTGGAGCACCATAACAGAAAGGTAGACAGATATTTTTCTGCACTCGTCTGATGGCTCCTTCTGGAACACAAACTAAAAGCTCTGAAGTTCGTGTGGCGCCTTTGTGCTGTGACAGAGGCTCATTGGAAGGCTACTGGATGAGCTGCAGTTGGTTTTGAACTTGGCTAGACCAGCAGGATTCCTGGGGGATGTTTTTTTGTCCTTTGCCATTGCCAAGGGGCTAATTATAAGAACCAGGCCAAAATAATGATAACTCTTGGAATTCTCGGTTTTACTCCCCAGCTTATTCGAGTTAGAGGTATTTGGTTTATATGACATATCATTTGATGAGAAATATATTCTTTATTTTCTTTTTTTGCAGTTTTGGCCGGGGCTGGGTTTGAACCTGCCACCTCTGGCATGTGGGGCCAGCGCCCAACAGAGAAATATATTCTTAAAAGGTCACTTTCTACTTCTTATCTCCAAATCTCCAGACTGGCCCACAGTTTCTCCATAGCCAGCACATCTATACTCATCATCACTACCCCTCACTAAGAGTCAGCTTCTCTCCCTGGTCTTAAAGGATCCCCCAAATCTAGCTCCTACTCATCACTCCAATGTACTTCTCACCTCTTTAAACTCTCACTTTGATCAAAATGGTGCTTCTTGTTGCATATAATTTCCTGATACTTTCACCCTTCTGGCAATTTCTTCTCCGTCTCCTTTTAGGGAACCTCTTCCCCCCAAAATATCAGTTTCCTAAAAGTTCTGGTGTTGGTCTTTTTCTACCCTTCTCACTTTATATGGCTTCTTATTTACCCTGATGGCTTCATGATCACCACCACATCTGTATCTTTATCTTTACAGATTTCCATCCAGAAATTCTGAATTCTAGACCCCTGTAATCTTGTTGTATATATCTTGGCTGTCTCAGCAGGCACTTCAAACGTAACTTGTCCAAAACTGAATTTATGTTTCCTCTCCAGCTTGGTTCACTCTCTTCATTTCTAGCCTAAAAGAATGACCCATAAGTCAAAACCTGGGATTCACCCTGCATTTCCCTCCACTCCTTACTTCTCACCTAAAATTAGAACTCTTAATCCCTCCCCATTGCCTTGTCCATCTCAGAAAGGTTTATCATCACACTTCCAGCTGCCCGAGACAAAACTCTTTTTTTTTTTTTTTATTGAATCATATCTGTGTACAATAATTCAGTCATGGGGTACAGTGTACGGGCTTCAGATACAATCAGAGATATTTTCATCAACCTGATTGCGATAACATTCAAGAGACTTTCTCATTACTTTGT
>CAUYRH010101838.1:0-10193 GCA_963574655.1 Perodicticus potto | reverse complement strand
TGCCTGTGGCTCAATGGGCTAAGGCGCCAGCCACGTACACCTGAGCTGGCGGGTTCGAATCCAGCCCAGGCCCGCCAAACAACAATGACGGCTGCAACCAAAAAATGGCTGGGCATTGTGGCGGGCGCCTGTAGTCCCAGCGACTTGGGAGGCGGAGGCAGGAGACTCGCTTGAGCCCAGGAATTGGAGGTTGCTGTGAGCTGTGATGCCACAGCTCTCTATCCAAGGTGACAGCTTGAGGCTCTGTCTCAAAAAAAAAAAAATAAAATAAAATAAAAAGAATTTAATTTTGACTGTGCATTTCAAAGAGCACAATGACCAAAACATCACTGAACACCGTTCACCGATCAAGGGACTTTTGTATATGTAATGTTCCTTCCAAGGTTAACAATTGTGTGACTTTGAGAACAGGCAGCTCCGTTTCAGTTCAATGAGGCTTAGAACAGGGCACTGAGACGCAGATAATGATGTCTACAGTAAAACTCCTTCTGTCTTTAATGTTCCAGGACACTCTGACCTCCACACATCTTCCAGACATGTTTTCACAGCCGCCTTGACCCCAGTAACTCAGAAAATCTGAGAAGACAGTTTCAGACCTTCCACAGACCAAAAGTATGTATCGATGTACATACATAATGATAAAGGATATGACTTCAGATTCCTGTTTTTCAAACTGTAATAGTTACTATCTGGGGGGTCCTTAAGTATTTTAATTTACCTTCTGCCCCAGTGTCTTCATGTGTGTTATTGCAAGAGGTATAGTACCCACCTTACAAAATATAGCTGTGTTTTTAAGAAGTACCTGGAATAGGTTAAGTGCTCCATAATGCTTATTATCATTACTATTATTATTATTTGCATTTTTTTTTTATTTTTGGCCAGGGCCAGGTTTACACCTGCAGTATATGGGGCCAGTGCCCTACTCCTTTGAGCCACAGGTGCCGCCCCATATGCTTATTATTATCAGCAGGCCTGCATTTGAAGTGATCAATGTCTTTGACGTCCTCAGAGACGTAGATGGCAGAGTCGCCCTTGCTATTTCCTCGTTGAACCTCAATATTGTACATGTCTGCTAAATCTACTGTAGTCCTAGTTTTGGCATGGAATGAGTATCTCAAACAGAAGACTTCACAACTTGTGAATTTATATTCCACAGATTTGATGTTCCTCATAGTGATCACCAAAACAAGTGTGAATTTGGAAAAGAGAATTTGATAATTGTTTGGGTATTTCTTTTTTTCAGAGAGGGTTGTCATGTTCCTGAAGTTTAGGTGGTAAATGACAAGGAAGCAGAATGACCGTGTATTTGATGAATGCCCCACTGGAACAGGAGCACGAGTATGAGTTCTTTCAGTCTCTCGACTCTCCCTTTTCTTTCTTTTTTAAGTGTTTGGGAAAATTGAAACTTTCTTTTTCAGGTAGCGAAAAATAATAAAAGAATTTATCAGAAAGAGAGACAAACTTAATTAGGGAAATTTTGCTCATGAAGGGCATTCTCTGTTAACTGAATAACTCTGAGGGGAGTTATTCTCCTTATCTCTTGACAAGTAAAAGGTAAATATATTTTCATGTTCTCTGAATAACTCCGAGGGGAGTTATTCTCCTTATCTCTTGACAAGTAAAAGGTAAATATATTTTGTGTGTTTTTATGATACAAACAGGCCAGGGTTTTTTTTTTTTTTTTTTTTTTTTTGCAGTTTTCGACCCTGGCTGGGTTTGAACCTGCCACCTCCAGTATTTGGGGCTGGTGCTCTACTCCTTTGAGCCACAGGTGCCACCCAACAGGTGAGGTTTTTTTTATAGACCTATAATTATAGTAGCTAAATGTCAGGGAAAATAAAGCAGGATCAAATGTTTTCTTCGGAACACTAGTGTTTGCTGTAATTCCAGGCAGCGGCGGCGTCTCCTTATCCTTTTTCTCCCTCTCCTTCTCCTCTTTCTTCTTCTCTCCCCTTCTTTTTTCTCCTTCTTGTCCTGCTCCTTCACTTTTTCTTGTTCTCCTCCTCTTCTTCTTATTAGATTGACAAAAACTTTAGTCCAGAAACTTTGTAATATGTAAGCATCAATGTCGAGTCTCATGCTACGGGGGAACACACCACATTCGGAAAACCCATGAGAACTATTTTCATACAACTTTTATGACATTTATTCTACTGATTTGTTACATACATAGTATTTATTTTATTTATTTGCATGTCTTTTCCAAAATAATTTGAATTTCTTAAGGCAATGGCAAGATTTTATGATCTTGTCTATTGTTTTCTACATATCTGGAATGATTAGGAGGTGATCATATAATCAGTGAATCTGAATAATCTAATTGACCATGATTTAAAATTCCTACTATATGTAAAATAATCTAAATGGTATGTTTTTTTTCATATTTAAACGCTAAATGTGGAGAGGAATAGTCTAGTTCTGTTGTGTGGGGTAGATTCTGTGGAATATATTTCATATGTTCAACATTCAAAATAAAAGCTTGAGGCAACGTTTACCTGTTTTTTGTTTTTTTTTAACGAGCAGTTTCCATGTTCTCCTTGGGATACACAAGTGCACTGAGCGACGAGGCTGTAATCGTCTCGTGCTGCTGTTTGATGTTTTTCTTCATTTGGATTAAACACATAAAATATCCCAACTAAGATTTCTAAGTGCATCAGGCCTTTTAGCAAGGCGGCAGTGCTAACCCCTGTCGTGTCTTTGGAAAGAACTAAAACAGAAAATTAATGAGACCTGTATCTTTTCTGCTTTTCCTTTCATGAGTCTATTCATGGGAGATCTGACAACAGAGAAGGCACCCAACAAATGCTTTTAAATTGATTTTGGATTTTGGCTTCAGTGACCAACTAGCACTTTCTCTTATGCACGACAAATTCCCTGCCTTTTTCTCAGTTGTGCCATAGCAACTACAAGAGTGACAGGCATTTGGAAGGTGTTTGCTGCGTGTTTGTTGAATTAATTTTCCGTAGAGATGGGCTTCAACAGTTTTAATCTATGTCAGTTGATAAGGGGATTTTCAGTTAAGTGCTACGCAGCAAGTTCTTAGCTTTTGGTGTTTCTTTCACTTTTAATTCATATCTCACAGAGTGTAGAAATTGGTTGGAGAATGAACTATTCTTGTTCATAGCTCGGGAAGACTTTCCAAGATTCTATTTGTATATGTTTTATTTGTTGACACCTTTGTCAATAATGCTGTCATAGATGTAGAATAAGGATGACTAATAGTTCCTGGGACTCCCCTATATCCACATTCTTCATGCTCTCTTTGGATGTAGTAAGAGAACCAACGGGTCAATGATTCTTCTGAGTTCTGGGAAACAATTTCAGCTCTTTTAGCTATAGCTGCTATGATAAACTTTGAAGAAATTACAGATGAGCTGGAAATAACTCTACACCACACAGACAATAACAGGAACAAACAAAGAAATACATTCTGAATTCTAAAATGGAATGTTCACGTATTGACATAAATTCTAGTTGAAGGGACAGAATTTACTTTAAGGTGCAACTAAGCTAGATAGCATACTATCCATAAATTGGTACACTGTTATGACTTATCTTCAAATATATTTTAAATTAAAAAGAGTATGTACTATAAAAAACTGACCAGTCTGGATTTCAATACTTTTCATTTTAGAGTATTAGGGGGTGCGTGGGTTTCCATAGGTACACTCCTAATCATTCCAGTTTACATACTTTGTTTACATACTTGGTTTTTGTACAGATAGAGTCAAAGTCATAAGTGTTCCCTTCACCCTGAAAGTGTCACTGTATCCAATAGGTGTGGATTGACCCCTCCCATTCTGCCTCCTCTCTCCTCCCAGCTTGGTTTTCATTGAGATTTACGTCCATTTGTGCATTTAAGTGTTGATAAATTAGTTCCATTTTTTTTTTCCAAGAAAGAGTCTCATTCTGTTTCCCCAGGCTAGTGTTCCTGGTGTCAGCCTAGTTCACAGCAACCTAAGCCTCCTGGGTTCAAGCAATCCTGCTGCCTTAGCTTCTTGAGTCCCTGGTACTATAGTCATGCTACCACATCCAGCCAAGTTTTCTATTTTCAGGAGAGACAGAGTCTCATTCTTGCTCAGGCTGGTGTCCAATTCCTGAGATAACATGATCCTCCCACTCCAGCCTCCCAGAGTGCTGGGATTGCACATAGGAGCCACCATGCCCACCCTGATTACTTCCCATTTGGTATTGAGTACATGGTTTGTTTTGACATTCTTGTGAGATTTCATTTGGAAGAATGGTTTTCAGTGATCCCAATACTTTTAGTTATAAAATTAAGTATTCTCAATGCTAATTTTAGTCTAAAATTCTGTGATTTGGATTTCTTGTTACATTAAGATCCATGGTTAATACTGGAGACATTAAAATAGTAAGTGTGATTATATGAAACAAAGTATTTCTGGGATATCCGGTGAATTGCTAAGATGATTTTGGGTCTAGGTCACCAAGCCATTGTATACCCATGTTTTTGTAACTGTGAAAGTTTCTTAAAGATACTGACTGCAAGGGGAATCAGCAGATAGAATTTTTGTGTGACAATGCACTGGCTTTTTCTGGCCACTATCTCTCTGATTGTGGTATAATTCAACCAAGCATAGAGATGTTCTTGCTCTTTTAATAAGCCTCAGTAATCAAGGCTACAGAGAAACGTTCTGGAAATAAAAAGGTTTTGTCTTTTCTTACTCCAACAACACCGGAGTTAAGACAGATGATCGGTAAACTGTTTTATCCTGATAAATCATTTACAATGAAGATCTTTCCTCTTTTCTCTATTTTGCTCTTCTTTGGTGTCTACTTTCTACCAGGTAATCTAAGTATTATTGCCAGACAGGTCAAAGGATCCGCCATTTAAGAGACGAGCTGGGATTTAAAAAAAAAAGGGGGGTATCATTGATAGAATGGAATTATTATATTAATACCATCAGCATGTCACATTACATTTATTTACAGTCTCCAGACAATGAAATTATTTAATTTTTAAAGTACAATGTACTATTAAATGCCATTATGCCATACCTTGATTGCATAAAAATATATATTTATATAGATGTAAAAGGACAAAAGAGAATAATGCTAGATTGATTTATTTAATCAATCTATTAAAGGCGTGTTCCAACACTCAAATATAATGAATTTAATTTATTCATATATTTGAAAAATGGGTTATGGAAGGAATTTTTGCTTTGATATTATTAATCTCCACTTTTTAGTGTTGCTAAAAGAGGCTAAGTCAGATAATATACTTTGCTAAAGGTTTCAAATTTTATTATATTCATAACTGAGACTACCTCACTTCAACTTATTTCTAGTTAAATTCCACTTTTTCTTTATGTTGCTGCTTTCTTTGGTTTACCACGATACCTCTCGTTATCAATAGCATTGGATGTCACATTGTTATGAATTGGTAGTATTCCATTCTTTCCCTGTCATTCTGCCCTAACATTCAAACATTAATGATTTCTTGGCTGAGAAATTCTCACCGAAAGGGGAGAAGTGAATGTACCTCAATAAACAATGTAAACCAAGAGTAAAAATTAATTTAAATAAGAGAATAATTTTTATCTTTTATCTTTATAGAAATGAATTAGAAAATACTTATTAAAATTCCTTCAATTTTTGGAAATTTTCTGATAGGTAGTATTGTATAGATTTAAACATGCACTGCTGCTTTTTCTTAATAATAATGAATTTAGTAACTAACATTTCTTCTGTTTTTTGCTTGTATTAATTCATTTTTTCTTCTGATGGCCATATGAGATAACCTTATTAATAGGCAAGTAATTCATTTATTCCACTGTATTTTTTAAAAGTGCCCTGTATATTTAAAAAAAAAAAAAAAAACTTGTATAAGATACAGGGCCATGAAATAAAGGTAAATGCATTAATGTCCTTATTTCTAAAATCCTTTTATAATATTTACAAAGTGTATTTGTTTTAGCAGTGAGCTCTCCCCAGCCTGTGACCAGTGCTGCAATACCATTGACAACCATATGCAGATTGAAGTTTGAAAAGCTACAGTTAAGGAAAAGTGATTCTACCACAGTATTTAAAGGGCCAAAAAATGGGAAAGAGAAAGACAACACAGGTAAAAGAAAATAAATAGAGGTGTGTCTTGTTCATTCTAATCAATACCTGTCAGCTGAAATGAAGTAATCATTCTAAGTTTATTATTTGTCTCAGTCCCCATTTACTTATCTGTTCTTGCCTTTCATATTTTATCTTTATGACAAATGAATGTCATATTTAAACGAGAAAGAAGTTTCCTTTTAAAAACATGGAGCCTGATGTTTTGGTAGAACGTTGGCTAAACAAATGTCTCCACTAGTTCCTTGCAGAAAACTTCTCTGGTCATTTTCAGCAAACCTACTTCCTTTTTATTCGCACCACGCTCTAACCAACTGAGCTAAACGGCCAACTGTACCTACTTCCTTTTTAAATGTTGTTAGTGCCTTCGTGCTGTTGTCTCGGGGTTTTAAATGTTGTCAGTGTCCTTGTGCTGTTATTTCAGTTTCTCTATTACCAGCCAACGGGAAAAACATTTTTTTTTTTTTTTTTTGGTCAATTGCCACTGTCCAAGACACTTACATCTTTGGATGTCAAAAGTATAGTATCTTATCAAAAGAGTAATTGCAGTGTTCTGTTAATTCAAAGGATGGTGTAATTAAGATAACTTGACAAGGCACACAAGCAATAAAATTCTGGACTGTAGATTGTCAACTTAGTTTAAAGAGAATTTTCCTTGACTAAATTGGACCAGGAGTTCATAGGACCATGGAATAGGATGTTTCAGTGCACCTTGTCCCACACAGAGTCATTAATTTGAACAATTATTCATGCATGAAAATAATTTCATGGAGCTAAGGAAATCAAATGAAAGATACATACATATGTGTGTGTGTGTAATGGAGCACAGAAATAAGAAAGAAAAACACACATTGGAGCGGGTAGGAAGGACTGTTTCTCCTTACTGTCACCCTTCCCCTGAACCCAGACAGCACAGCATAAAAGGAAAGAAAGGGGCAGTGAATTGAACTTACTGGGCCCACCTGAGTAAAACACAGTGCTGGGCAGGCCCCCAGGGCCCCAGACTCTGTGCTGGAGCTAAAACACTGAGCTTCCACATCTGCTTTGGCAACAGGTCAAATTTAGCAGCCTCAGGCTCTAGACCTGTCCCATGGACTTAGTGTCTAAACCTGCCCTCCTGCCAGGCCTGTTCCAGTGGCACTAGGCTTTCGGACCTGCCCCAGTGTCAGTCCAGTTTTCAGGCCCACACAGAGTTAGCTAGGCCTACGAAACCTTGGGCTTCAGGCTCATCCTGGTGCTTGGCAGGAGCCTGGCTTCAGGCACTGGGCTAGCACCCACAGCAGACATAGGATTCAAGCCAGTGCAAAACCACTTCCTGTGTTCACATGCCCAGTAGCCCCAGACTTCAGGACTGCTCCACCAGACCCAAGGGGTAGACGTGTTTCAGTAGATGCCAACATTGAACCAGCCTTTCCAGACCAAGCTCCAGTACCTCTCCTGTGGACATTGGTACCAGGCTAGCCCCCAAATCCCCAGTCTCTAAGCCAGCCCGTGTGGCTCCAGGCACCCTGGTATCATGCACAATTCCAGCTCTAAGCCTATCTGTATGTCCCCTGCCTCTAGTGGACTCAGGTTCAGGTCTTCTATAGTAAACGTGGCGTCCAGGCCCACCCAAGGAGACCCTGGTGCAGGTTGGCAATGATGGACTGAGGTTCCAGGTACACCATGTTGACCTTGGTTCCATGGACTGAAGACCCGGGTCTGCCCCTGTAGATTCAGGACTGGCCTGTCCTAGGTGACACAAGTACCAGCCTCATCCCAGTAACTGGCTGGTCCTTGCAGAATCAAGTTCAGGGCCATCCTCAACACTAGGTAAACCCATGTGGACACAAGCTTCTCTCTTGTTGGCCCCTGAGAACACAAGATCTAGGACTGGCCTTATAGAGCCTTGCTCCATACTAAGTCCTGGAGACCAAATCATGGCCTACTCAAGAGAATCAGATTTTAGGCCCACTCTAGCAATATAAATAAGGCTTTATTTCTGGATTCAGTATCTGTTCCAATGGTCTGTGTATATGTGTGTGTGTGTGTGTGTGTGTGTATGCATAAATATATATCCTGTGTGTGTGTGTGTGGTTTTGTTTCTGGATTCTCCACCTGTACCATTGGTCTATGCCTCTACCTTTATACTAGTACTGTTCCGTTGTAGTTACTATAGCCTTGCAGTATAATTTGAAGTGAGGTAATGTGATACCTGCAGACTTATTCTTTCTGCTTATGTTTACTTTGGTTATTTGGGCTCCTTTTTGGTTCCACATGAAATTTAGGATTATTTTTTCCTAGATCTCTGAAATAAGATATTGGTATTTTGATAAATATTGTGCTGAATCTCTACATAACTTTTGGCAGTATGAACACTTCAATAATGTGGAGTCTTCCAAAAATGAACATAGGATGTGTTTCCATTTGTTTCTGTCACTATGACTTGTTTTCCCACTTTTTTGAGATCTCCTTGTAGAGATCTTTCACCTCTTTTGTGAAGTATATTTCTAAGTATTTATTAATTTTGCATATATTTTTTATGGTGTTGATACTCTTTTTGACTGATATTGATATTTACTAAAAAGACTTCTATAATTGATAAATTAAATAAAGTCCTAGGTTATAAAATCTACCAAATATTTAAAGAACTAGTTTCCATACTCAATTTCTTTCCAAAAGTTGTAGAAGAGGGAAAACTTCCAAGTTCATTTTGTAAAGCCAATATTACCCAGGAACCAAAGCCAGATAAGAGCGCTACCAGAAAAGAAAATTACAGGCCAATATCCCTGGTGAACATAGATGCAAAAATTCTCAATACAATAGTAGCAAATTGAATTAAACAGCAAATTAATAGGATTATTTACTATGGTTAAGTGAGATTTATGCCAGAGATTCAAGGATGGTCTAACATATGCAAATCAATAAACATGATTGATTTAAAGAATCATATTAAAGAATGAGTGACAAAAGCCATATGATCATGTCATTAAATATCAAAAAGCATTTGAGAAAAATTCAACATTGTTAGATACAAAAGGTAAACAGCTCAATACCACCAAGGCCATATCTGACAAGCCCATAGCTAACGTTTCAATAGGGAAAAGTTCTTCCTCTAGTATAAGGAGCAAAGAACAGATGCTAACTCCTGTCTTCTCATTTACCATTGTATTGCTAGTACTTGCCAGAGAAAATATGCAGAAGAAAAACAGGATTCAAATTGTAAGGGAAAAAGTTGAAATAGTCTCTGTTTGCAGATTACATCTATATAATTATACCTATAGATTATGATTATATCTATATAATCTCTGTTTGATCTTATATCTAGACAAGCTTAACAATACCAGCCAAAAACTATTATTAAAGTTGCCAGATACAAAATCAACATAAAAAAGTAGTATTTTCTTATCCTATCAAAGAGCTACCCATAAATAAAAATTTTAAAATCCTCACACATAGCAACATAAAAAATTAAATACTGAGGAATAAATTTAACCAAGGTGATCAAAGATCTGTACACTGAAAACTATAAAATGTTTATAATAGAAATCAAAGATACAAATAAATGAAAAGAGATCCTATATTCATAAAGTAAAAGAATTAATATTGTTCAAATGTCCAAAGTACCCAAAGCAACCTATGGATTTAATGCAATCCCTGCTAAAATTCCAATGGCATTTTCATAGAAGCAGAAAATTTAGTTTTAAAATTTGTTCAGAAATATGCAAGACAGAGTAAGTAGAGCAATCTTGCAAAAATAACAAATCTTGATCAATTAAATTAAACATTACTCAGATTTATGACTCAAAGATAATAAAAATGGGTTTGATGGGTTTGATTTCAGGATTCAGTGAGAATACAGTCACAGTGGCAAATATTGATCATACTTAATTTATATACTATATGGGAAAATAATTTATTCTTTGTTACTCTACCCATTTTAGCTGATTATTTACAGTATCACTTCAATTATGGTATGAAGAAAGTCCACATTGAAAAAGAGGTGTACTACCTAGGACTAAACGTGGAACCCCCATTTCCTATGCCTAGGTCAATTTCTTGTGAATTTCCTAGGCCTCATTTCCATGAATGGACTGTATCCATTCATTGATACACTCATTCACCTT
>CAUYRH010101835.1:0-36656 GCA_963574655.1 Perodicticus potto | reverse complement strand
TACTTTTTCTTCTATTCTTGAGATACTTTGCTAAGAAGAGCTGGAAGACCTAATTTTCATAGACCAGACATGCACCACATGTGCGTATCAGCACAGTAGGCCTAGTTCCTTACGTTGACCAATTTGTTACAGACCCATGGGTAGTCACTTACAGAAGTTCTACTGTATTTCAGTGGAAGAATAATTCCTAATATTCTCAGAACACTTCTCTTATTATCAGTTTTTCAGGACAATGAAGTGTCACAGCCCCTCAGGTAGCTGTGATTTCTGATGGATGGTGGATGGACACACAGGAAGCTCCTCTTCCTCAGGGCTCATTTTATCAGGCTCTACTCAATCATCCCCAGCAACTCTGAAAGGCCTCCCAGACTGTGGGAGATCCAAATAAAAGCTCCAATGACAGATTACAAGGAACTATGCCTTCTACCCTCATCTATTGTTACACCCTGTCAAGTTTTCATTAAGTTTCTGTCAGAATAAGCCCCATATAATCTCCACACATCCTTTTTCTGTCCCTGCCTCTAAGCTTTGGCCAGGACACGTTCTTTCTTAGTCCATCTTTTCTCAGGCCAGAACCTCTGTAACTCCAAAACTTTGCTTGAAACTTTATTTCTTTACAAAGTCTTCACAATGTAATGTATTAATTTTAGTCCCTTCTTTAGGGTTCTTTATAATAAAAGTTTTTCATGTTTAAAAATTACAGGGGCACAAAATTTAATTAAATTCTTACTCTATTGCAAAGTTCCCATTTTTGTTTAATTTTATTATTTTATTCTTCCTCTTTCATTCCCTATTTTTTCTTCTTTATTTTTTCTTCCTCTTTGATACTCATTCTTATTCATTTAATGTTTATCTTTTGACACTCCATATATGTACTTTTGAAAAATACAGTGTTATGTGGATGGGGTTATATAACTGGCATTATATAATTACTTTTTTTTTTTTTAAGATTAAACAGACTTATACTTTATTTTATCTGTCAAATGTTGGAGAAGAGTACTTTTATACTTCTTATTGATGTTAAAAATTACATGAAGTTATTAAGATCTGTTCATGGGGCCATATGCAAATCTGCTGAATTGCTTTTGATCACTGCATCATATTCCGTTGGTGGCAGACATCATAATTTTGTTACTTAGTTTTCTTGTAAGGATCTCCTAATCTGCCCCACCTTTACTATCACAAATGATGCTATATAAATATTTTTATACTTTTCCCTTGTAAACATGTAGGAGAGCTCTTTGGACATATATAAGACATTCAGTGGTGAGGTCGTAGGAAATGGTGGTTAATGCAACCATCACCCCAATTCTCCATCCCACAAGCTTTTTCATGTAGCTTGAGAATTCTGCCTAATTAAAGTGGGGTGCACTTTTTACCATACCACTTGCCTTGGCCAGTAGAGTGTGGGCAGAAGTAATGGTCTGCCAATCCCGAACCTAAGCATGGAGATGCTTCTCACATTTCCCCTAATCCCCTTGTGCCTCTGCCATTGCCATGCTGAGAACGTGCCCCAGCTGTCCTGCTAGTCCAAGGAGGATGTGATGCCTTAGGGAAGATCTCTACTCAACCCACAGTGAAGAGCCCGGGCTAAAACAAATCTGTAGGTTGAAACGGACCGCCAGTCCCATCCATCCTTGATGAGCTGGCTCAAAGCAGTCACAGCAGCAGATCCATGGAGAGCTCAGTGGGAATGAGCAGAGCCGCTGTGGTGGACACACAGTGCTGTAAGGAATAATGGCCTGCTGCTGTAGGCTCCTGGGGCTTTGTAGTGGATTACACGGTAGCAATGGCCAATTGATGGAGTTGAGCACATCGGATTTCTTTCCAGATAGTTGTGCCATTTATCCTTCCAACGGTGCTAGACCAGGGCTCTTGCTTCTTCATATCCTTGTCCACAGTATCACTCATATTATCACATTTTCTAAGCTTTTTTAGTGTGATAGAAATGGTATGGTAGCTTGTTTAATTTTGAAGTCATTTGTTTTCGTATGTCCCCATTTTCCCCCACTATTGGTATGCAATCGTTTAGTGGTGGAAAATCAGATCTAGATTTTAAAAATTACTCAAAATGTAGTGGTTAATCAAGGCCAAGAATATCATTTTCAATGGAAAAACAATGCAGCTGATTTACCCATACACGTAAATGCTTTTGTTACTTACTTTCAGAGATGTGATAGATGAAAATATTGAAGAATATGGGCTTAGAAGTCAGAAGTGGTCAAATACCAGCTCCAAGTGTCCTGGAGCAATTCTATATACCTTACTTTCTACAAAATTGGCTCACACCTGTAATCTTGGCCGTTTGAGTGGCTAAAGTATGAAGATCAGTCGAGGCCAGGAGTTCAAGACCAGCCTAGACAACATAGTGAGACCTCATCCCTGAAAAACAAACAAAAAATTAATTTCTCATGATATACACAATATAAATGATGATAAACAACGAGTACCAATTTATTCAATAGAATTATTGTGAGGATGACACACATTAGCAATGCTTGGCAGGGAGTAAACGTTCAGTAGGTGCCTCTGCCATCATCACAAGAAGCATCACCTGACGATCCTATTATTTGAGAGTCTCAAGCCTGTGTGAGAAGGCCAGTTCCCCGGTCCCACTTGTTTGATTATTTTCTTATTGTTTCTGGCAATTGGACCCATCTCTTCATATAACACAATGCAGTGAACCTGAGAAAATAGCAATTTCTAAATACTTCTGTTTGTGGATTTTAATTCTCTGTTCATCATACACATGTCAATCAAAACCAATTACTTACGGTATAATAACTCCACACATATTTATTCCATTTGAGGCAAACAAGTAATTACTTCTCTGTCTCTTAGACTTAAGAGTTTATTCTCAGCTTGCTGCCCCCAGCACTCCCACGAGCAAATAAACACAGTAAATATTTCTGTGATGCTCAAGTAACCACCAGGTTCAATTAACATGTGTTTAAAATGTGCGACAGTTTAAACTGTTTAAATGTGCAGAAGAATCCTATCTTTAAAATTTTCTCAGCTCCTAAAGGAATAAATTATGGTTTAAATCCAATATAAAGTTCCTAGACTCTGGTAGACCACTAGGCAGCATTTTAAACCTTCAACAAAAATAAAATATCCCCTCAAAGTGAGGACATTATATCAGAATAAGCAACTTAAATAGACATCTTATATTACTCAATTATAGGCAACAGTATCTACCCCACCAGCTCCTAGTATTCAGACATAGGAATCGACGTGCAGTCTTTTTGTCTGGTTTCTGTGGTTTAAATTTTCACCCTTCTCAATTACCCAGTCTTTCCCTGTCGGCAGGCTTGCAGGGCTAATTAAGGGCTAAGAGAATTATGAATGTTAAATTTGGAGAAATAACTTGATGCTGAAGAAAGAGGAGTTCATAAAATTATTCTTTTTTTCTGTAGAATATTTCTAAGTTTTATAGGTCACAAATAGAAGAAGAGAGGAGAGGACAGGAGAACAGAGAGAAGGACAGCGTTTGACAGAATCCAGTTTTCATGATATATTTGGTCAGGATCAGCATTGTGATCTGAGATAACACTATCTAAATCCTTCATTCTGTTGGACTCTGACCGCCGGCTGTCTTATTCCCATCAGAGCTGTGCTGTAGTAGTTATTTCATAGGCAAAAGTGGTCAAGGTAAGAGGGCAAGGGAGGCAGTGCAGGGTGCGGATGAAATTGGCAGCAAGCAGACTCTGAGAAGTGGAAACATTCCTCCAGAGTCTTGAGGTCCCCAGATGGAGGAGTAGGGCTGAGGGACAGCAAAGGGACGTGGGTGATGTATACGCTGAAGGGTTGGAGCAGAAGAAGATGAGCGCCTGTGTCTCCTTACAATCATCATTCTATATAACCAAAATTAAAGATGACCGTTTACCCCAAGAAAAGAGAACCAATATGAACGTCACAGACACTGAGTTCGTCTTCATTGCATACAGGAAATAAGGTGGCAGGTTCAGAGTGTAATAACTTATCTACAGAATCTGGTCCAGGGAGTTTTGTGGAGTATTGGCAGTGATAAATGATTCGAGACTAATGCCATCAAAGTAAATAGCTCCCATTTCAATCACTGACTTTATACATACTCAGGTGGCTCTGTCGGAGAGACTTACATGCACAGCACCATATGGGAAGGGTTATCCTGAGCTTCCTGGGTGACAGACAGTAAGACAACACATTTTCACATGCAGATTATGTTCAAACCAGTAGAGGTTAGGCTAATGAAAACTTCCCTTTCGAAATTTATCCTTATTTTAGAGTATGACCTCAGACATTTGGTATAGCCACTGCCCGGCAATACCTTAAACTACCTCCTTCCTAATATGCACATTGGCTTAATCGTTTCCTGATGATTACCTCTGTCCCAGGAATAAGTACCAACATTTATGATGCTGTTTATTTGCTGCAAATCATTCAGCTCTTTAATAAAACTCATCCATATTCAATTCAGCCTATATGAGTCACACCACATTGTCAGCCAGAATATTAATATTTCAAGATATAATCCAATACAGATCAGAAGGCGTTATGAGGACAAATCACCAATTTACAGTTTCCTATTTATTCAGTACATGGGCATTTTACTAAGCATAGCTGATATCACACAACGTGTGCTTCCTAGATCAAAACTTGCTGAAACAATCCATCATAAATATTCAGGTTACTAGTTATATAGAAATATATGGTAATTCTGTAATATAAACCAAAGTATCAGCTTTTTAAAAATCATATAGTTAATATATTTAACATTCAAGGTAAAATTATGTATCCTGAGCCTTTTTCAAGACCATTCCCTTTGTAGAAAAAGGCAGGAAGAAATAAAAGAAAAGGAGGAGTGAAGGAGGCAGGAAAGAAAGTAGGAATGCAGGTAGAAAAAAGAAAGGAAGGAAGGAAGGAATTGAGTTATCTTTGCACTTGTTCCCTCCCACCAGCAAAGAGAAATAGAGTTAAAAGTAGCCTGCGGTCTGGGTAAGACTAATGTTACACAGCTGGTTCCAGCTCAAACCGATGAGTTCTCCGTCTCTCGCACCATCACTTGCTACCTTCTGTTTGCCTGCATCATGGTTCAGCATATAAGATTCACAGCACAAAACTTAGGATGGCTACTTTGATGTGCTGTAGAGATTGATCCCCACTGCTTCTGTATATATGAGCTTATGTACTTAGGTCTAACTGTAACATCTGTAATATGATTATTATTTAATTGTTTTTAAATCTTAAGGCTACAGTTATACAGGTACTAAATATCTTCCTTCCTTCTCTCCTTCCTTTTTTCCTTCCTTCCTTCTTTCTTAATTAAATATATTTATTGTATATCAGGCAAACCATGACCTCTGGGAGCATACAGTCTATGAAAAACAGAAATGGAGGAACAAATAATTTAAAAACAACACAATAGTAAAGTGAGCTAAGTTGACTAACAGTTGAATATATTTGACGGTCTCCATATACTTTAGCCTGTTTTCAAGGCTGTTATGGGTCACAATTCAAGCATCTTAGCAACAACTACTAGTGACAGCAAGGTACTGATCTCACACACATTAGAACAATGAAGCTGTGTTGCCATCACAGCTCTTCCTGTATTTACAATTTTCAGTCATTTCTATAACTAGCACGGTTGAATAATCTGGGTTAAATTATCTCAAAAAACATATATCTATATTACATACCCTGGAAACTGTAATTAAATGGTGTTGGAAGTAAAAGTAGAATATTTGAGGGCTAGGATGCTGTGTAAACGTTTTAGTGTTTATTTAAACCTTTATGCTAGTAGGAAATCAGAAATATGACAACCATCCTCAACAATTAGGAAGAAAAGATCATTAAAAACTGCAACTTTGAAGTTTACAAAACCTGTTTCCAATCTAACAGGAAAGAAATGAGAGAGGACGGTGTTTTAGAACAGTTTGTAACGGGAAATCTGTACAAAAGTATTTACATAACCAAGAGAAGCCTCTAGAGAAAGGAGGAATTTGCAGGTAAATTAATTCAATGGATTCAGAGGAAAAAAGGGAGAATATTGGAAGGCCCGAAGGTGCACTTTACAATGAATAATTCCATCAGAATTATGTGTGCAAAGCAGATCAATTAAAGTGGAAGATGCTCAGTCACATACTGGTTTAAGAGGTAACAGTTGTGAGAATAGAACTAAAACCAATTCCGACCGAAATTACGGGGAACATCCCAAGTGGTAAACACACTAATTCCTGAAGGAACAAGGCAAGTGAAAGCATTATTTGTTTTCTTTCATTTTGTTTTTTAAAAAGTTGACACTTTCAAAAAATGATGCATAATTTTCCTGCTATTTGTACATTTCTAATCTCCTTGAACAACAACAGTAATAAGAAAAAACACACAGATACACAAAAGAAAAAGGCATAAACCTTTTCTCAGGAACTTTAAAAGGCCAACCCAAAGTTGGTCCACAGTGGTGAGCCTAGTTTTATCAAAAATTAGAGAATGCCATTTAATCTCCTACTTTGTTTTAGAATTTTTCTACACTTACTTAAAGCAAATATTTGTTAACTTAGGAATTATTAGAAAAAAAATGTAAAAAACGAACACGGTATTTCAAAAAGCAGGTGTGTGAAAGTTGAGTGTGTGTTACAGGTGAGGTGAATTGGTTTGCTATTCCTACACAGCAAGTTGCTCACTGCTCCAGCGTCTGTGGTGGACATGATTCCTCTGGTCTCAGCTGGACTCATGCATCTGTTGGTTGGGCAGCAGCTCTGCTGACATGGGTAGTGTCCTCTAGCAAAATCCAGAACCAGCTGGCTGGACACTGGGGTACCTCAGCTTTGTCCTGCATTGTCCAGCAGATTGGCCTAGGCTTGTTTTTAGTGGTGGAGGTTTTGAGATTGTGCAAGTACAAGAGATTTCTTGCGAGCCTAGCTTTGAGCTAATACACCGTGGCTTTCCCCACATTCTGTTGGTTATACAGCCCAGAAGGTCATCCCAGATTCCAGAGGTGGGGAAATCAACTTCACCTCTTGATGGGATGCTTTTCCAAGTCCCATTTGCAAAGGGCATGGATGTCAGGGGCACTGTCTCTCACAGAGATTAGCAGCTTTTAGGCAAACAAGACTTTATTGTAGACAAATTATTATAGGCCGGTGACATTGAAAACATTGCCTTACAGAGCAGGAGATGACTGAAAGAAAAAAAGTGTAGAAAAGCTAACATTTAACCACAGAACTATCTGTCATTCTGTACACTTTCCTCTTTAACTAGTGTTACTTTCTAATTTCCAGAGATTTTGTCTTGTTGGCTTTATGCCAGACCTCTAAGCACAATAGTGAGCAGCACTGGATAGCATTTACTTATTTATTCCAGTAGGATGACACTGTGGGATGGGTAACATTCATTAAGCACTTATCGTGTGCCAAGTACTAGCCTATGTGTGTATATATCGAATCTCGTTTAATCTTTAAAATGAGTCTATTATGTTAAACTGGTTAAAGGGGCAGAAACCATGGACCAGAAGGGATTTATCCAAGAAAACACTACTAATAAGTAACAGGGTTTGAATCTGAAGCCTAAATGCATATTTTTTAAAGTTTTTAAATGAACATTTAATTATACAAATAGAAATTTGCCCTGACATCCACCGCTTCTTCTGGTAATGACAAGAGTGCACACTGTTTTAGTCTTTGAGGTTCGGGGATATTCCAGTGGCCAAGGTCTAAGCCAGTCTGTGAGTTTCTTTCTTCCACCCTCAATAATCGGCTCACACATGGGCTCCTTCTGAAACCAGTGGCTCACCAAAAATAAGCCAGCAGAGGTCTGCCCTAGGTGCAGGCAGTAAAGCGCACTGTCTGTGGGCAATATAAAGGCAGCAATAAAACTAACGCGGAGTTTTTATTATCATCCCCCGATGGCAATTCTAAACAATGTTAATGGGAAAATAACCCTCCTTGCCAATCTCCCTCTTGCCCTGACGTCGAACATGCTGGGTAGGATTATGGGAATAAGAAAGCTAGCTTCTTTTTTCTGGATTCAAATGGAGAAGTCAAGTCCCCAGTAACTACTGGTAATCCTCTTGTGAAAAGTTTGCTCGGCTCCTGTAGCTCAAGCAGCTAGGGAGTCAGCCATATGCCCTGGAGCTGGGGAATTGGAATCCAGCCCCGGCCTGCTAAACAACAATGACAACTACAACCAAAAAATAGCCGGGCGTTGTGATGGGCACCTGTAGTTCCAGCTACTTGGGAGGCTGAGGCAAGAGAATCGCTTAAGCCCAGGAGTTGGAGGTTGCTGTGAGCTGTGATGCCACAGCACTCTACCCAGGGCGACAGCTTGAGGCTCTGTCTAAAAAAAAAAAAAAAAGAAAGAAAAAAGAAAAGTTCAGGCCTGATAGTGGAGACAGCCCAGAGAAAGTAGAGTCAAGATATGGATCCTGTTGGCAATATGACTTGAACCCAGTTACAGATGAAGCTGCCTGGAGTAGTCTACAAGTTTTCAGCTTGTCTGAGTGTTTTGGGGTTTTTGGTCTCTTCTTAAAGTCCTTCTGGTTTGTTTTAGAAATCTACCCAACACAATGAGAAAATACCTTCCTATTTTAAAGCCAGAATGTTCCTGCTAATGGCGAAGTTCTCTTTGACTACTGTAATTAGTTTGTGCTTATCCTCAGTGTCAAAAAACGTTTCCATAAAGGGCCAGAGAGTAAATACTTATATTTACTGTTATTGAAATTATAACTTAATACATTATTTATGTGTATATGTCTGGTCTTTGTTACTTATTATTCAACTCTGCCACTAGAGACTAAAAGTAGCCCTTGACAAAATGTAAATAAACGATCGTAGTTGTGTTCTAATAAAACTTTATTTCCGGACAATGAAATGGGAATTTCCTATTGTGTTTCAAAATATTTTCTTCCCTGATTTTTTTCCCAACTACTTGACGTTGGAAAAACTATTCTTAGCTTGCGGATCTTACAAAACTAGGTAAGCCATAGATTGCTGATCCAAGCTTCAGACCATGTTAAGTATTACTAAACACATACATGTATCTCTGAGAAATAAATATAGTTGCTTTGTGATTTTGAAAAATATAAATGATATCTAGACACAGCATCCTCCAATATCCTTTTATAACTCCATATAAGGTTTTAAAAACTTTAACCATGTTATCCAAGTCTTTCGTAACTTTTTCTTAGTACTAATAGAATATTGATAAACAAAAAATACTTTAGTTTGTTTCTATCTTTTGTAATAAACATTTTTACTCAAGACATCTTACTCTCAGGCACAGTGCCCTTTTAGGATAGATGCTCAATTATTTTGGGAAATTGTGTTATATGCATTTTAATTTAAACTGTATAAAAATATCATATTCCTCATGCCCTCATAAGCATTTGATATAATTAATGTTTTAAAATATTTGACAATATGATAGATGAATATGTTGTTTGAATTATTACTTCCCTCAGTATTAGTGAGATTGAATAATTTTTTATATCTGTAGTGGCCATTTCTATTTTCCCTTCTATGAATCGATTATCTCTTTCTTTTGCTAATTTTTTATGGCACCGCATGTCCTTTTTTAATTGATTTATAGGAATTCTTTGTATATTATTGATGAAAATCTCTTCTCATTGCATTGCAAATATTTTCTCCTAGGATATCCTCATCTACTTATTCTGTTAGTAAGCCTTTTATCAATCACAAGTCCTCTAACATTGGATGCATCAAATTCATCAATTATTGGTGTCTTGTCTCAAGGTCTACTCTGTTTTGCGGACATAAACATAATCATTTATACTTTCTTCCATTATTTTTATGGTATTGTGTTTTATATTTAGATATTTTAATCAATCTAGAACTTAATATTTTCCATGTGGAAGAATGTAACTATTTTTTTTCAACATGGTTAGACAATTATCTCCGAAGCATTTATTAAAAAATCTGTCATTTCTCCATCAATATGAAATGTTGCATCCTTCGTGGTCTAATTTCCCAAGTATGCATGGGCAAGTTTCTGAATTATCTTTTTAATTCACTGATACATTTACTTACTCCTTAGCCAATCCCACACAGTTTTAATTATAATGCCTTATGATATATTTTAATATAAGAGGAAATCCATCTTCTATTATTTTTAAATATTGTCTTGACTGTCTTTATGCATTTACTATTGTACATGAATTTTAGAATTAAATTTTCTACTGCCATGAGAAATTGAATTGGGATTTATTTGTGATTAATTGAATTGATAAATTGATACAGTCAGAACTGACAGCCAAAATACTGAATTTATGCATCCAAAAATATCATCTATAGTCTCATATATGAAAAGCTCTTTTAAAGGTCCTTCAACAACATCCTGTATTTTTCTATGGATTTTTTAAAAAGTTAACTGTTATATTCCTAGCTATTTTGTTGATTTTGTGCCTATTGGACATAAACATTTTAAAATTATACTTACAGTTATATTTCTTACTGTATTATAATTAGCTATGCAAGAAACTATCAATGTTTATACATTAAGTGAGATTGATAATGTGCTGTAATTTGCTATCATTATCTATATTGGTCTCTAGTGTTTTATGTGAATCATATAATACATTTAGTAGCTTTCTATCTTTTCTTATCCTCTGCAACATTGTATATAAGTTAAGACTTCCACGTTCCTTCAACATTTGGTAGCTATCACCTGCAAGGAGTTAGGACTTTGTAAATTTTGAGAATTGTGTAAATTTTCAGGGCTAGAATATGCTTTTTAATTTTGATTTCATTATATTTAAAGGATGATGATTTATTTGGGTATTCTACTTTTATTGTGCTAGTTTTTATCATTTAAGTTCTCTATCAAATAGTGTACTTTATTTCACTTTATTGGTATAATATTGCACATATGATCTTTACTTTTTAAACTTCTTCTTTTGTGTAGTTATTGCTGAGAATATTGCTGTTCTTCAAGTAGTTACTCCTAACTTTTAAAAACACATCATTTAACTTATACTTCATATTCAATGTCAATACTTTTAACCAGTGCCCATATTGTCTTCCTGAACAGGAGATTGATACGCTTTTATTTTTTTCCCCCTTTTCTCTCATCTCTTCCTCCTCCATTTCACGCCGAAGGTCTTTGCATTT
Source organism: Perodicticus potto (assembly GCA_963574655.1). Taxonomy (NCBI): domain Eukaryota; kingdom Metazoa; phylum Chordata; class Mammalia; order Primates; family Lorisidae; genus Perodicticus; species Perodicticus potto. The sequence continues at coordinate 25,554 of CAUYRH010101835.1, read as the reverse complement.
TTTTTAACCAAATGATTGCTGAAATTTATTTTTACACAGCATGTATGACATAAATCGTGGCTATTTAAAATAATACACAAAACATAAAAAGATGGTCACAAATATGAAAGGTTGAATCTCAAGACTTGCCAAGTGTACCAATTCATGTTCCTTTTATATTTTCTGATATAAATCTTTAAAAAACAAGAAAAACATCAACTTTTATTCCTGAACTATTCTGTCCCTATCTTTACCTTCATGCATGAAAGAACCAAATTACAATAAGGGCAGAGAATCTCCTTATCAAGTATAGTGTTAAATGTATGGATCAAACAGTTATTTAGAATTAAAAATGTTTTACTAGCTTTTGCACATCACTGTTTTTTTTTTTATGGGCTTCTCCTGAATTCATTTTTTTCTCTAATTAGAATATATACTCCAGTATATCTTTCAGAAAGTAGCTTTCAGTTTTAACTTGGAGTGCTGTTTTATATCTAATAAGTCTTTCATCACCTTTTCACTTGAATGATCCTTTAGCTGCATGAAGATCTAAGTTCCAAATAATTTTCCATCAACACTCTGAAAACAGCATCACAGTTGGTCAAAAAAGGAAAGAGCACTAAATTATGTATACATCTGATCTGAGATAACAGAATGGTCATTACTTTTATTATCATAGCTTGCATTTATACAGCAGCTGCTGTGTTGGGAACATTAAAATAAATATATTATTTAGATTATTTCACTTATTCTTTCTGATGATATAAGATAGGTTTTGTTAGTCCTCCCATTTTATAGGTGAAAAACTACTTAGAGCAGTGAGGGAATGTTGAAACTCAATAGAAATTAAACATTTGAGTCAGGAAATACAAAAAGACAGGTTCACAAGTCTGACATTAAAACCTCTATTCCTAGTCATTTTTTGTTAAAATTGAGTAAAATTATGCATGTGGCCAGATCTTATTCAGTTGAATATTTGTGTAGAGGTAATGAGGCATTCTCAAGGATAGCTTAGTTAACATTTCTGTATGCAAATGCAAATTTACTTTCAGAAATGGTAGCTCAGCTGGGCACAGTGGCTCATGCCCGCAATTTCAGCACTCAGGGTGGCCAAGGCGGATGGATTGCCTAAACTCATGAGTTCAAGACCAGCCTGAGCGAAAGCAAGGCACCCGCTCTAAAAAATAGGTGGGTACCTGTAGTACCAGTTGCTCAGAAGGCTGAGGCAAGGGGATTGCTCAAACCCAGGAGTTTGAGGTTGCAGTGAGCTATGATGCCACGGCACTCTACTAAGGGTGACACAGTGACACTCTGTCTAAAAAAAAAAAAAAAGAGGGAAAAAAAAGAATGTTAGCCCATACGGCTCAAATGATCATTGCAGAATTTGTCATTTTCCCAGGAAAGGACACAACTTGAAAGAGTGTGCTAACTGGCTTGATAAGTGACATACTCTTTTATGCTCCCAACAAAACCAATTGCCAGATACTGGAAAAAACCCCCAGAAATGGCTTATTTCTGAATGTCATGAACTAGTTTCCAATCTAAATTGGTAATCTCTCTGTGATTACTTTAGGATTTCTGTTGATATTACATGACCTCAGAATTTCCGTGATACTAAGATCTCAAAACATTCATGTTAACATCAATTTGGCCATTGATTTCCTAAGAAATACTTGTAATCTTAGCTAATTATATGCCATTTTTAGAACCAATGCTTTTCTTGTGTTGGGGCTCTATATAAGCATTATAGAAAACTTCCATATTGCTATATCTTCAGCTGGGCCTCGACTTACTGATTGCAGTACAGCCCTATGTTTCATAGTTATAAAGTACATATGCCAAATGATATGAATTATCATGATGGTTGTTTAACTTCATCCAAAAATACTTTGAAATACATTCTCTTTTATGGTGACCTTTCTTCTTTCAAAGGCTTATCACATCCCTAAATTTATAAGCAAAATGTTGATGTCATTTGTATTGGTTATTTATTGCTGTGTAACAAATTTCCCTAATACTCAGATGCTTAAAACAACACACATCTTTCAGTTTTGGGTTCGGAAACTCAGGCACAGCTTAGCTGAGTGTCTGGCTCAGGGTCTATCACAGGTACAGTCAAATGGTCACTGTAAGTTGCCTTCATCTCAAGACTTGCTTGGGGGATGATATATTTCAAGCTCATTCACATAACTTTTGGTAGACTCCAGTACTCCCTGCCTGTTGGCTGGAAATATCAGTGGTTCATTGTCTTGTGGGCTTCTCTACAAGCTGAAAATATGACAACTGACTTTAGTTGGAGAAACTGAATGAGGGAACTGGAGAGGCACCAGAGACAAAAGCCATAATCTTTTTGCAACCTAATCTCCCTTCACTTATGCCATATTCTATTCACTAAAAGAGAGTCAGAAAGTCCAGCCCACATTCAAAGAGAGGGAGTAATGAAAACTGTGAATACCAAGAGGCAGGGATTGTTAAAGGCCATTTTAGAGGCCCCCTACTACATCTTTTCTTCACAGTGTGTACTGAAGGTCAAGCATACAAACTGAGTAGACACCTGTTATACTTTAAAGCTTATAATTATTTGGTGAGTGCTTATTCTGTGCCAGGCACTTTACTAACCAATCTCTAAAATGCCCTTGCAATGTGAGTATTATCATTTCTGTTTTACCAAAGTGGAAACCGAGAGAGCTGAAGTGAAGTACCACGATAGCATAGCTAGTAAGTTGGGCAATTGTGCTGAAATCTAAATAAAAAATCTGTCCTACACCTAGCCTAAGCACTGACCAGAACATTGAGCTTTGAATAGACTTTCATCTTGTCACCATAAAAAATGACTTTAGGCCAAACTACATTTTAGTAATAGATTATGGCAGCTAACTTAATCCTTGGTTTATCAATAAAGGCAACTTGTGGCTTTAAAGTATGCACAGTTGTGTAAGCCCCATTTCAAGACCTATTGAATCATAATTTCTGGGAATACTTATATTTTAATATGCATATTTTGAAGATATTCCCCAGATAATTCTGATGGTCCAGATTTGGGAAGTGCTGATCCAAGGGTTACATGAATCACTTGTCCCACTAAATTAATATTTCTCAAAATGTGGTCCACCTGTTAAATAGTAATCTCTTAATAAGAAGTTCTAGATCTGTATCTTAAACAAGCTTCCTGGGTGAATCTAGTATACACCAAATAGTAAGGGTATAGTAATAGTAATCTGGTATGCACTAATTTAGTAAGGGTATAGAGCCATCACTATACCCTTACTAAATTCTACCCTTAAAATATCTTAGTTTGGCTCCTTATTATCTTCACAACTGACAAACTATTCCTAAGTTTTTAGCTTTGAGAAGAGTCCAAAGCAATAATAAATACAACAAACAAAAAAGTGGGTGTATGGAGAACACTACTTTGCAATCTTTAGTATTATTATTAGTGATATTCTATTGACAGAGACTTGAGAGCTAATAAGCTGAAAGATAACTTTAATGCTTATATTAATTATACCTGCCTTGTAGTTGAATTATTATTCGTTTTACATCATGGTTTTTCAACTTGGCATTATTGGCCTTTTGGGCCAGATTATTCTTTGTTGAAGAAGGGGAATTGCTGTCTTGTGCACTGTAGGCTTTAGTGGCAGTCTACCCACCTGCTGCCCCCAACTTCAGTGTGACAACCAGAATGTTCTTTAGACATTTCCAAATGTCCCCTGCAGGGCAAAATCATCCCTCATTGAGAACCACTTCCCTACACCAATGTGATTGCGTATCTCTTCTCGCTAACTTTATAGTTAATGGTTGTGTGTAAGTAAGCATTTTAATTGTAAACCCCTTTAAGTTTTCATGTAAGTTGAATTGTAAATTATAAATACATTTGTGACAAAGGGGATTACAACTTTATAAAAAATCCATTAATATTCAGAATGGATTGAATCATTATATAATTATCAGTTATTCAAAGTAAGTTAATAGAGTCTTCATTTCAATATGACCTTTTTAATATCTGTGTAATAACCTGCCATCATGAGCTTGTTTTCTTGTCTAACAATTTAGTTAGTACCATCAGCAATATTTCAAAAATATATCATAATTATTTAGTGCATCACAGCATGTGTCTTTTACCCATGGATTTCTCAGCAAATAACACATTGCGTGGAACTGGAAAAGGGAAGGGGAGATGAATGGAACCAGGGAATTAGTCTTTGACCTTTATTTTATTTACCTTTTTATCCATTGCTCAGAAAAGTGTCCTGAGAAAGTTTATTATAGCTCTGTGTTTGATGCTGGCTCCAGATAAGCATTGGTCCAGAAAAATAAGTATTTATTTATAGTATTTGAGATGCAGTTAATCTCAGATTTTAGAGCTAGCTCTCATTAAAATTACTAGCACTTCTATTTACACCTTTTTTTCTATCTGTTGACATTTTGTAAATAAATATTTAGACATCAAGTGGTTATATCTACATGCCTCCAAATATGGGAATAAAAAATGAAAATCATAGTCATCTAAATGTTGCCTGTGTTTGCATGTTTTGTCTTATGTTAACAATGCTAATTAAAAGCAAACGGGACAAATAAAAAGTAATAGGCAGCCCCATGTTCATACATATTTACATAAAACAAGGCATGAGAAACTTTGGTAATTTATGGGCATTTTAAATTTATATAATTAGAAATACATTTATTTTCTCTAAATTTCTAGAAGGCGGAGATACGCTGTTCTCATACATTTACAGTTCTGGCATTCATTATAGCTATACTACTTTACATAATTAGAAGGCCACTGAAAATAAAAGCTGTTTACTTTCATTCAATTAACACTAATCAAGCACATATATTATGCAGATGTTGTACCAGGTGTTGGGAAGACTAAGATGAATAATTATGGTCCCTGCCCTCAGGGGTCTCACAGTCCATGAGGGAGACAGATAGTTAAGTGCCTAATGGTAGCACAAAGTGCTGGGCAATGCATACACCATGCAAACACAGGGCATGGGCCGAGGGGCCAGCAGGCAGTTCTTTGTGGCTGGAGGTCACGGTGCACAGTGGGAGGATGTTCTAGCAGATGAGCTATAACGATGGGCTGCAGACTTTGTTCCTGAGAGAAATGTGGAGTGAAAGTATTCTCATCATAGCTACATTTGCTGGAGTTATACAAAGCTATATAGTAGTTAGTACTATTTTTCTGCTTTTATTAGATCAAAATAAATCAGGTCCCAAGTCTGGCCACTGGCATATTCATCATTAAAAATCCTCAAAATCAAAAATAGTTTCTCTAGCTGTTTGGTACTGTGGGTTTCAAATGGGAAATAACTTTAACTATACAATTTTTGCTGGTACTATATAGAACGACAAAAGCTTGACGTGATAAAACACGTGGAAGATTATGATAACAGCACTTTATCAGATTGGATATATTCCATTTTCCTGAAAATCATGTCAGTCACGGACTCAGTGCTCCGTGTTTTAAACAACTGAAGCCAACTCCTGTCATTATTTTTCAAACTAAAAAATGGTTGCTTAGGGTCTATCTTTAGGTCATTATATTTATATAACAAAATCCAAGCCAAAAGTATTAAACTGCAGTAGCCTGTTGGGTGCTTAGAATACATCTAAGAGCATTGAGTTAAGGGTAGCAGAAGCAGCAGCTTGGGCCGCCCAGGAACTTGCCCCCTTCCTCACATCCTGCTTCCAGGTCAGATGTTCTGAGCCTCCCGTCTTTCAACCCTTTCTCTTTGCCAAGCTCTACACACAAGAAAGCATCTGGTATGAGCATAAGATACTACATTACTTCTCCTGGGGCTGCTTATTTTTGAAGTCTTACCTCTTACTTTGTATACAATTAATTACAGATATTTGTGAGTAGGAAAGGGAGACCACATTGAAAGAATTATGTTAACCCAGCGCCTTGACTAGGTGCTTAGCACCATGTGGCAAGTGGGAAATGCTTTGTGACCACTTACTGGCTGACCGCTGGGGTATTTCTCACATATTAGCTGCTTTAACAAGGAAAACAAGGTAGGAAATTTCCCATCTTCAAATAATGCTAGAGATGGAAGAATATGTTAGAGACCATCTTTTTGGATTCCCTCACTTTGCAGGTTAGAAAACTGATGGCTAGCAAGCAAGGACCAGGAGCCCAGGCTACTCCAGCTGTAAAGAACTCAGATCTCCTGATCAAAATCCCTTTTCTACTATGCCACATGTTATTTCCTGCAGAGCACTCAACACAATCTCTGGTGAAAAAGAAAAAGGTGTATAGTTTGTAATAAAAAAAAGATCTAGGCTGTCATATTTTGATTCTCGTATTATTGTCTCTGGTTATCTTGTACCATAACAGCAGTCCAGCCCTAGTCCTTGAAACACTTTATAGCCTTGCCATTGGTCAATGATTTAAGCTTTTACTTTGCTTTCAAAGATACTAATCTCCTATTCATTGTGTTCTGTTTGCATTTCTTCATGCATACCTTTTTGTTGGCACAGTTGAATGTACCATCTTTCACTGAGAGCTTGACATCCAATATTTTTCATCAACTTTTGCCAGAGGTATGTTCTATTTACATTTGTTCTCTAGCCTTACCAACATATAACTACAAAACGAAATTACATTTCCTTTAATAACTGTATTACGATGACTTAGAACTGTTACATACTCAACCACAGGGAATACAGTCTGTTTACCAAGTTCTATCCGGGAATGTTTGCATATTCTACAAACGAGATCCTCTTCGGGGATTTCATCAATCTTTTGCTTTCTACTTTTCCTGCAGAGATGCTTCTTGTTCCAATCCAGATCACCTCCTGATGTTCCCAGATGCAATATCTCTCCAGCTACTATTCCTTCACCCTAGCCCACCCATTCTCAACTGGGATGAGATGGAACCCAATGGGGGTGAAAAATGGTTCAGGGGGTGTGTGAAAATATTTTACACTTTTTATGCACAATGCACAGATGTACAAATAATATATAAACAGACATATAGTCGATCTGTGATATTAAAATTTTATGAGGGGGGTGGCTAAGGGGAAAAATGTCTAATGAGACTTCTTAGAGGGTTGCTAATGGAAATAAAAGGTTGAGAAACATGGATCTAACCCTGTATCCTAAATATGGAAATAGCACCAGCCCTTCCCTTCCCTTATCGGTAGGTGTTTTGACAGATTTTACTAAAGATTTTGGTAGTTACAGAAGATGAACGTCATGGTTAGTGCTGACTGTGGCCCCCCTCAGACCCTGTCCTCCCCCAGGGTACCCTGCACCACCCTCCCTGCCCAGTGGTCTGCTTGCTGTTTTTGGTGGCAGTATCTTCTCCTCAGGACTGTTTGAACACGTCCATGCTTTAGATTTCACAATTCCCTTTGCTAATATTTTTTCTGTCTTGGAGCTGTGACGTTTGAGGTGATTAACCCTGGAATTCCCACTCCTTCCTGGGTACTCGCTACTCAGTAATGGGTGAACTAGTCTCATGGCTTCCGAAAGGAAACTCCTATTGACATACCCTCTTCTGATGCAGTGGAGTTTCTAAGTCTGTGATGTACGGTCTTTCTCCGGGGATCACAGACTTAGTCTGATTTCTATTGTAACATCAACAGTTCCACGTAGGTTGGCACGAGTAAACCCCACCCAATACTCTTTTGGTTGCTTTTCTTTCTTTTTTTTTTTTTTTTGTAGAGACAGAGTCTCACTTTATCCCCCTCGGTAGAATTCCGTAGCATCACAGCTCACAGCAACCTCAACTCCTGGGCTTAGGCGACACTCTTGCCTCAGCCTCCCGAGTAGCTGGGACTACAGGCCCCCACCACAACGCCTGGCTATTTTTTGTTACAGTTTGGCTGGAGTCAGGTTTGAACCCGCCACCCTTGGTACGTGGGGCTGGCGCCCTGCTCACTGAGCCACAGGCGCCGCCCCGTTTTGGTTTCTTTTCCATCTGATAAGCGATCATATAAGCAAGATCTCCCAGTCATCTCAATGATCCTAGTGCCCAGACTCTGAAATAGACATTTAGAAAATGGTCAAGTAATTCTTTGCCAAAATATAGCAGTTCATTTTCAATCTTCTTTTAAATTCCATCCTAAGAGCATCCCAGCAGCGTTGTCACTTGTGCAGGTGGTTAAACTATTGTTTTATGCTATTTCAAGTCAAAGTGTGCCCTGATGATAACCAGTAGGTTAACCAGCTGGTCTCTGTTTGCCTGGCACTTTCTTACTCTCACACCAAAAGTCCTGTGTTCCAGGACAATCCAAAATTATTGATCACCCGAATTTCTAGTTTAATTTAGTGAGTACTTGGAGACTGCCCTGGTAGCAAAACATCAACAGGTATTGTCAGGGTACCCGTGGTACAGTGCTGGGTTCGTTTCCTTGATGTTCTATTCTTCCTTATCCCATCCTCACTGTTAGAAAGCAAAGCTATACAGCAACATTTTTTCATATATATCAAGATAAACATTTTCTCTCATAATCGATATGTGAACACACATCTCTTTTAGAAACTAGACATTTAAATGGTCATTTTGTAACAAGTTTCTGTGCTATTATTTCTGACAGCTAAAAGTGGTGAATCATCTTACCTGGTGATCATAGTTTGCTGGTTGTCAAAAAAAATTTTTAACTATTGCATGGTTATTACTTAGGCCTCTGCCCCTCCTTGTGAATGCCACTGTGGTGTCTCCTGAGAGACCCAGTCTGTTAGGGCATGTCCATTGAAAATTGAAGCTGTATAATCTATTACAATGCAAAATAGAAATCAACTTCGTGCTGTGGGTAGCATTGAAACAAGCTTGTTACATTTATAAAGATTGCTCTGATAAGAGCATCCCCAGTTGACCAACATATGGGCACTGATGAGGCGATGTGTCTTCTCATTTAATTTATAGTTGGAACGTCCACCTTGGAGGTTTAACTAGCTTTTCAATGGTACATTTTGCACCTGTTCAGTGTAACTAATTCCAGAGACTATTTTCTTTTTTATCCTGTAGAATTATCCAGAGAGGCCAATTAAAAAAAAAAAAAGCAATTTGGGGAAATAGAAATGTGTTGTATCCCAGAGGTTATGAGATAGAGAGCAGGAGGGAAAATGAATTCATCTTTGAATTTGCTACTGTAATTTAAAAAATAATGTTTTCCATATATGAAAAAAATTGGCACAAACTTTAGGAAGCTTTTAATGAACTTAAAAAATCTCTATTAATTCCTAATGGATACCACTTAGGTATTTGTGAAGTTTCTACTGTGTAGATTAATGGCTACAGACAACTCTTTCTTCTTTCTTCACCAGAAAGAATAGAGTTTAATATCTCATAATTTCCACGTCAAAATAATAATGCTAAAAGATTGCAACCTTGAGATAGAAAAAGCAAAAACCACTTTCACTGAAACTTTGAACAGAACCTTTATCTAGAGGTAAGTAGGAGATGCCCTTATTTCCATTTTATAAATGGAGAGACTATAACTCAAAGACACTGTGAAAACTCTTGAACTTCGTAATTGACTAACATGTCTGAAACAAGATAAAGTTGGTTTTCATATCCCTCAGAGCTATCTAGTGGGAAAATGGTCTCTCTTTATTTTGTTTTGTTTTGAAAAATATAGTTTATGAAGTTTCATTTTCTGGTAGTTGTTTAGGGTAATGTTCAAACATAGCCACAATAGAAGCCCAAACATCAGGTATTAGATAGAAATTCTGCAAGTAGAGGACAGAATGAATTTATAGATATGTAAGTCAGAATAAGTGGAGTATTTGTACTCTTCAAAGTTTCAGTGAAAGTGGTTTTTACTTTTGCTATATCAAGATTATAATCTTTTAACTTACTATGATTTTGAAATGCTTAAAAAGCAGTCTCCTCATCTATGATCTGATTCAATTATTGAAACTTTGGTACTATGGAATTAAATGTGTTCAATTACATATGATACTATGTAATTTTTTAATTCTTATTAGAAAAAAATTATAGCACCATAATTGCCTAATATAAGTGCTCACATTTAATTAAGATAAAATTATAGATTATTTTAATATTTAATTATGAACAAGGGACTTGGCTACACTAAAGTTCTGACCAAATGCGTAAGTTAAACTTAATGTGATTAAATTTCATCCCATTCAATCTCATAATTTCAGATCCTAAAAGAATTGTGGCTGTGTTATTTCAATAATCCAGTCATGATGTAGGTTTTCTCTTTTTCTTCATTTGATTAGCCAAAAGGTCAAGAAGCAATTCTCTTTTTTTAGTTTATAGAGCTCAGTCAATAAATAAGTTCAACACTCAGAACTTTAGACCAATAGAGTTTTGATAAATTAAGCAAGTTTTATAAGATACTCAATTTTTTTAAGTTTTGACATATGCCCATTGTTTCTTTATCCCTTTTGCTATTTCCTTTAGCTAAAAGATACATTTGAGGCATGGTTTGGAGGGAGGGGATGCAAAGAATATTCTTTAAAATAAGTTTTATAGTGAAATAAACTTTGCTTTAAGAATTTTATAACATTTTTCTGAACATTAATGGGAACATCTTAGCATACTGGGAAGCCAGAATTGGGAAGCTGGTTCATCATTTTAGTGGCTTGGTTATTTAAACCCTGCCAATTCTCAAAAGAATGGAAGGTGGCTCACAAATATTCCCAGATACAAAGGGATGGTAAATAAATTGGGAAATTGAGGCAATAGGAAAGTTGGAAATGTTATTAAAGAAATCTTAGTAAATTGCAGGAAAATGGGATTCATCTCTATACCAATGTTTCTTAACCTTGGCTGAACTCTGGTATCACCAAGAGGGCTTTTAAAAAAATATCAATGCCTCAGACCAGTTATATCAGAATTCTGAGGGTGGGGCTTGGGTATTGCTACTTTCAGAAAATCATATATTTTAGAGGGTGGCCACATATACCGAGGGTGGCGGGTTTGAACCTAGCCCCAGCCAAATTGCAACAACAACAAAATCATCATATATTTTAATATGCAATCAGGATTAAGAATCATTGTTTTATGCCAACCTCCTACTCCCAAACATAAACAAACCAAAGAAGTAAAATACATTTTGCATTTTTTCATTTGAACCATAAAGAAAATTACATGTATAGCAAGGCATTCTCTTTCTCATATCATTACCCTGTTTAATTGAAATTGACTCAAATTCTTTTCAGGAAATAATTATTTGTCACTACCCCTACTTTGTTTCTGAGATGTTTATCATCTTGTAGAAGCAGACACAGAAAAAAAACCAGTCCAAGATGCAGAAAGAATAAGTGCTTGGTCTTGGTCTAAGTGGAGGGAGAAAGGAGAAGTAATTCTTTGGCACTGAAGGGGAGGGTGTGAAAAGCACAAAGGTCTTCATGAGAGAGATGGTATTTGTTCCAGGCTCTGAGAGCTGAGAAACATCTCTAAGAAGATGGAGGCAAATGCACTTGCAGCTGAGGGAAGAGTGAGCAAAGGCCAAGAATGTCCCTTGGAAATGTTGGAAAATTTGTGAATAGGCGAGCTGACCTGTGAGGCAGACAAGTGGCTAAACAATTACCTCCTCAAGGAATTCTCATTCTGCACTTCTTAGAAGATACGTTTTTCCAGGCTGGATGCAGCAGGGAGAAATTTCTCATTTGATTACCCTGGTGCCAAAGAAAACTGATGATAACCTGTGTATGTGGCAGGATAATTAATTGAACTATTGCTTTGCCCTTGACCTCCCAAAGATTTTCCTGCTTCCATTTTTTCAAACAAGTTTCCAGGCTTTGTGGTTCTTGCTATCCTTGCAGCCGGAATTTGAGTAGGATATAAGAGACAAGAGGACAGGGTTGGAAAAGCTTGAGTCGACTAAGATTTTGCTAAGGTTCTGGGGGATGAGGAGAGTAGCAAGCCTTTGACAGTGCAAATGACAGGGCTCATTTCAAGTGGACATCTCAAGAAGAAGACTTCGGCACCCTGGTTTCCAGCAACAGCTAAGATTCTGTTACTGACATGGATGGGGACACAGAGAGTCCGGGAAGTTCAAGGGACCACAGCAGGCAGATCATGAGAAAGTCATGGCAGCCACGCCATAGTGAACATTAGCAGCCCACCCCCTTTTCCTGGTTCCACCTAAATCTTTGAGATTCTGGTACAACTAAGGGAGGAGAGTCTGTAATAACTGACGTAAAATTCCCTATTGCTGTGAAGGATGATACAAGGCAAATAGTTCCTGCACCCTCAAGTTTGCTAACCAAAATGTGTGCTCACTACATTTTTGAATATTTTTGTCCTCAAAAGCAATATTTTAAGATGAAGAGGGTAGGGGAAGAGGTCAAATCAACTAGGTGTCTGCCTTTAGTTCTTAGCAGAACTTTTCAAATAAAACAAACATTTACGACACAGCAATGAAGTACAAGGTATTTACTTACATTTCCTCATTTTATAATACCCTTATAAGATCAAACTCATTTCATCTCTGTTGCATAGATGAGAGCAGACAGTCAGCTTGGTAAAAGTTATTCAAAAAGTGTACAGGGAAGCCTGGATTCAACAGACAGACCTCCCCAAAACCTATCTCCTTAACTTCATCGCTATCTCCTCTCCCTAGAATCTTTATTCTACTCTGCTGTTAGCAAAATATACACACCAGTAAACCAAAGGATAGGAAAGCTGTCAGCAGAGGACTTATTCTATTACTTTCCTTTCTTGATAATATGAAAAACTCTGATAAAAAGTGCTGAGCAAATTCAGATCCCGACTATAGCGAGCTTCCCTTTAGAGATAACTGGGAGAGAAGACTCTCCACTGTAATCCAGCCTGCTACTCCAGGGTATCTCTGAACATCTCCCCCTTTCTGAGGACTGCAAATTTTTCTATGCCAGTGACTACTTGTCATGTACATTCACTGTGTTCTGATAAAAAGCTGTCATAGCTTTAAAGTTGGCGATTCCACCGCAGTAACCTTCAAAGAAACCATCCCAAATCAAGCACTTACAGATCTCTGTCTCACCGCTCCTTATCTTACCATGAATATTTGAGAAGGAAATCCTTTTTCACATACCCGCCGGGAAGGAAAATGGACTGCACTTTCCGTACGTGAGGCAGGGTCCGTGATAACCTTTGAGATAGTTTGGTGCTTCATCCACCTGTCACCGTGTGCAGTCGCAGTAGTTTGGTTTTCTGACAATTTGTTCATTGGTATCAAGAGGCAAGTGGGAAGGTAACCTAAATAGGGAAGGAAATTCCTCATTTGGGCAAAGGAGCAGCTTCTCTGTAAACACAGTCCATGATGGAGACCTCAGAAGGACAGGGGCCCTAGAACTTTCTGGTGAAAAATACTGCTTTCCTCTGTCTTGGAGCACTCCTTCTAGAAAAGCCTTATGAGATAGAGATGGAGCGGGATAGGTGTGTCCAGTGTGTTACATTTAAGGAGAGAAAGAGAGTTTGAGAGTAGACGTCTCCAAGTATGACTATGGAAGCATTAGTAGCTTGTTAATTAAGGGAGACATTTTGAGAGTTTCATTCCCCACTATGTATTATTCTTTAAGATCACATTTTTCCAGGATTGACATACATAATTTATATTAATAATTTATAAACAAAAATAAATAAGAGATGTAGAAATAGCCTTATAGGCCATCTAAAAGGAAAGGGAAAAAGTAACTACAGCATGAAAATATCACTGAATACCAATTAAAATGCTACAAAATATTCCATCAACTACAGGCAATGTCTTGGAGAGGCTTGGAGTGGGGAAGGGGAACGGCTTTCTCTGTATTTCTCTTCAGTTAGTCACAAAGGACCCAGCTGAACAAGTCAGCAGCCCCGTGGCTTCCAGGCCCCTTGGTACTAGATTTCTTCTCCCGAGGGGAACGGCCTATCCTACAGGGACTAAATGAGTTTGGCTTTCACAGCTCCATGGGCACAACTGAATTCTTGTCTCCCCACTCCCACTGTCTGAAATGTCTTTAAAAAAAAAAATAATAATGAACTATCCCTACTTGGCTTGTGTGTTCTCTGATGAGAGACAGTGAGAAGACGGGGTTTGGACTTGGGGTCAGGGAGGCACCAGCCAGCAGGCGCCGCACGGTGAGTAGAGGTTCGGATCTCTGGCTGGATCGCGGGTCTGGACGCTCTCCGCACCCACCCTGAGCGTCCCCCACCGCCTGCTGATGAAGGGGCAGTGTGGTGGCAGCTGCTGACAGATAGCTTGGTTGTTTTGTTATAAGGAGCTTCATTTCCTGAGGATGAGTTATGAAGACTTTTTTTTTCTTTTTGTTGTTTTAAAATAGGACTGTCTTATCTGAGAATGTGTTAATTAAGTTATCATGTACTGCTTTGTTTCTAGCCCTACACATTTGATATGAACAAATTACTCCTTAGAAGACAGCTTCTAGGACTGGGAACAGCAGCTGGTGTAGCTTTGCTGAGAACAGCAGCCCGGCGGGGCCAGGGCATGAAGCGTGGGTTTGAATCCAGCCCCAGAGCAGGCAGGTTTCCTGCTGGGAGCAGGGTGGGGTCCACTTCCACTGTTTTGCCTCCTAACCAGCTTGATATGATTTACTCAGGGACCTCCATCTCCCCAATGACACGCTCCTAGCGGAGCCTCCTGCTACTCTTTGCAGGCTCAATCTTGGCCTTCCCCAGCCAGAAACCGGTCAGAAAAACACCTCTATCTCAGTGGGCTGGAGTGCGGCACTTTGGGAATGGAAGCAACAGCTCTAGGTCCTACCTGCACAAGTAGTCAGGTATCCAACTTAAACGCGTGCCATTTACTCAGGACGCATCTGGTGTGTTCAACCACCTCAGGATAGCACAGGAGGAGATGTAAAGACGAAAACATCATTTCTGACCTTGGGTAGTCTAGGGTCTATCTTGGGAGCAAAGCACTTGTTTACACTAACTATGGTAAGGGCTTACTAGTCATGGGAGGCACTGCCGGGCAGACAAGTAGGATTTTGAATCAGAGGTGAGGTTCGAGAGAACCTTCGAGTTGGAAAAAAGAATATGAGCAGCACCTCAGAGGCATAGACTCTCTGCCCAGTTTCCTAGACTCATTCCCCAAACCCCAGCGAGGAATTCGGAGGACGTATTTTTCTGTAGGCAGTTGGCAACCAGATTTAACCTGGTGAAAATAGTTTCCTTGGTCTCTGGACTCTGACATTACTCACAAGCACTTCCCTGTTTGTTTCCTTCCCTTCATTCCAGCCTTTCTCCGTCTCCTCTGTGTCCTATTTTCCTTTTCCCTTTCTCGGAGCTGCCACCATCATCCTTATTCCCTGCTGAATAAGGGGACAGGGCACAGGTGCATTTACCAGATCACCACAGTTGGCAAAGGGCTTCGGAGTCAGTCTTTTACACGACTGTCCTGCTTCCCTCTAGGATTCGCATCTTTTTTTGGGTCTGGCACAACAGAAGCTCAGAGAGATGATGCGGTTGCAGTGCGGTGTGAAGGAAATCACAAACACTCCTTTTCCACTTCTTTATTTTGTCTGCTGAATCATGGTACCCCTGCAAATTTTAAACCTTTCCTGTCCCATTCCACCAGCCCCCACCCCATCCTGACTCTGAAAATCTGCAACAAGTTCATGTGCCTCTTTAACTCTCCACTCTGGAATTCCCAAAGGCACCTTTGACAATGCTTTGGCTCCTGTGAACTCTAAGAATCTAATGTATGACCTTGGTTTTGTAATGAAAGACTAGTTGAAAAAGTCTCTCTTTTTAACTTTGACTTTCCCCACTGTATTGTCCAGTTTGGGCTTTCCTATTTTCCCTCTTATCTTTGTAAATTTCCTTCCAGACGTCTGACTTGACAGCAGTCCCCTTATCTTCTAAGAAACCTAAAAGCACTTTGGCTGCTTTAGAAAAATGTGTCTGTTTTTCCATCTCATTAAGCAGCATCTGAAATCTCTCTGAAAACACATGAAAAGGCTGTACAGAGGGCCTCCCAGAATCTGAAAGTCCCATGGAAATTGAGGCCCATTAGTGTTTTTTGATAACATCAGAAAGTCACCCATGCATTTAAAATGTACGATTTTGTTTTGGGTATGGGCAGAGTAGGACACGAACGTAAACTTTTTGTTTCTTAGTTTATGTAAGGGATCAAGGAAAAAAACAGCAGAGAATTGAAGAAAAAAGATGGCTCTGTCTCTTACTCTCAGGAGATTTCTGAAATGATAAAATGATGATCCTGCAAAATTCCCAGCACACTTCTCCTGTTGCAGTTTCTTGCTCTCAGCAGGGGACTTGCCTGGGAAAGGAGCTCTTTTAGCCTTTCTGGCTACTAAGCAGGGCAGACAGAGCCACAAGGTGTCACTATTGCTAAAATCGCTCTCCACCCACGGGGTTGACTGTGATCGTGCACATGTAAGTTAGATTTCATTCTTGATTCTAGATAGGCTGGCAGGGAGAGGCACTTTTTCACTGGCAGAGTTAGCTGTCTCCTTCGTTCCAACCGAACTGTGACTTTGGCTCAGTTATCTAGCAAGGCTCAGCTTTCTAATCTGGAAACTGTGCAGGAGCTAATAATTTTGGTTTTTCAGGATAGTTGCTAGCCTTAAATTAGAAATCCATGGTATAGCTGAGTTTAAGATGCAGCGCTTAGTAGGTACTCAACAAACGTTAGCTCTCTTAACTTAAAGAGTGAAGACTAGAGTTAGGAGGGGACAACTGAGGGGAGAAAACTTAGAGACTCTTTTTCTTTTTTAAGTTGGATTTTTTTTATTTTTTTATTTTTTATTAAATCCCAGCTGTGTACATTAATGCATTCATGGGGTACAATGTGCTGGTTTTATATACAAGTGGAAATACGTCAAACTGGTTAACATAGCCTTCACTGCACTTTCTTAATTATTGTGTTAAGACACCAATATTCTACACTTAATTAATCTGACATGTACCCTTGTAAAATGCACCATCATCAAATATAAAGTTCTGATTACTGCTAATAGCTGTACTGTTAAAAATGTGTAGGAAAAGCTGAATGCTATGGCTTCCTCTTACAGAGTCTCAATATTAAAGTCACTGACAAGTCCTGCTATAAAGACGCCTAATTAATTTTGTTTAATCAAAAGTTTCCCAAGTTTCTTTGAGCCAAGAACACATATATGTGTGAGCTCCGTTTGTCCCACAGCTGGTGTAAGATGGTATCTTTTATAGATCCAAGATATGTGGGATGTGGGGGTTCAGGGACTGTTCTAAAAGTCTCTGTCTTTATCCCCATTATTGATAAATGTTGATGAATGTACATATAGGCATCCATGGAGAACCTTCTCTATGCCAAGCCCTGCATCAGCCATCCCTCATTGTGAGTCCTAGACACAAGAGAAAATCGAACTGCCACAAGGTTGAATAATGTCCCACATCCGCACAACTGATCCCCATCTGCTGGACTTGAAATACTGTGACCTTTCCCTTCAGCCACTCAGACTTCCTCTAGAAAAAAAGAGCAGAAATTACAACCCCCCTGGCAAAGACATTCTAGGAAAAGAAAATGTGCCAGAAGCAAGGAAGAAGGGGAGACCTCTGTCGACTCTGTTTACAATTCACCAGGAGGGCGGAAATGGAGGAGTTCCATGTCTGGTGGGGGGATATTACAGAAATACCTCGAGAGACCCAGAGAGAGAGTGTACTGCAGTTAAGGGTTAGGCTCTGGGCAGAGAAAATCCGGAGAGAACGAGAAGGTTAAAGCAGTTTTGCAAATAATAGCTCGGGTGTTAAAGCAGAATGGCAAGCTGCTTCATGCTTCTTAGGCTATGGTTTCAAATCATTGATCAATTGTTTCAGCAATGACAACGTTAGCAGAAGCACAGGCTCTGAAATTTGCTGTGGGACTGCGGCAAGGGAGCAGGAGAAGCACACAGATGTGAGTGAGGCCCAGTGTAGACAGTGTGGGTGGGGGCTGGGTCTGTCCTTTGGCCCCACCAGACATGGTGGCACCAGCAGGTTCTGAGAACATGGCATTGCAATAAAACGGACCAGGAATCCCTGGCACCGGTGAAGAGGACTCGGTCACAAAAGCTACAGAGTGACTTGTTTAATCTCGCTTTGTTTGTTTGTTTGTTTGGGGAATAAAGCTCGAGCTACAAAATCACTTTTGCATCCAGGCTTGGCTATTCAATTTGAGCTGTCTATGCTCTACTGGTTGAGCTTCACACAAATTTTTCATCCTGGAGAATTTCTATGTTAATATTTTATTGATAAATTTGAATTGGAGACTGCAAAATCTGAACTTGCAATCACATCCTATGTCAGTATTTATGGTTTATATCAGGAAGGTGCCACTGCTGTACAAAGGATTAGAATCAAATCACTCATGGTCAAGCTTCCAGAATCAGCCTTCGTTATTGAGAATGGCTGAATCGTCTCTCTCGTTAAGTATT
The DNA here is from genome assembly GCA_963574655.1 of Perodicticus potto. Taxonomy (NCBI): domain Eukaryota; kingdom Metazoa; phylum Chordata; class Mammalia; order Primates; family Lorisidae; genus Perodicticus; species Perodicticus potto. Next base: position 7,253 of record CAUYRH010101835.1, on the reverse strand, counting down.
ATAGCACGTTGCTTTTATATACTACACTCCCCATGTCTAAAGATCCCCGTTCCAAATGTCTAGTGTACTATACAAGTCAGTAATGCAATCTCTCATGACCACAACTTACTTCCAGAAGGGGTGGAACGTTGTTTACAGGTGACTGCTGATACAGGTAGCTGTGCTCTGTACCACGTGACCTTGAGTCACCCTTCCACACTTGGCCCATGACCTTTGTTCAGGTCAGCGTTTGAGCATGAACAGCCAGTCTCAGACTGGTCTAGGGTTGTGTGGTTTATTCATTTATTTTAAATTTCAGATTAATATAAGGGTACAAATGATTAGGTTTTGTTTGTGTCAGGTAAAGTCCAAGTTATGGTTTAGTCGTTCACCTAGGAGGTGGACCCCCACATGGCACCTGTTAGGTAAAAGCACACCAAGCCCCCCCTCCTCTTCCCCTGCCTCCCTCCCTCCCCCCCTCCTCCTTTCCTCCTCTCCTCTCTACTTGAATTTAATTGTGTTTTTCTCTCCTGTGGGCGTGTGGGGGTGTGGTTTGGAGTTGTGTGGCAGTGGGGGCGGGTATGACAGCCGTGGAATACCACCTGATACAGGAGGCAGCCGAGAAGAAAAAGCCGTCAGAGCGTGGCTGCGGGGTCCTTCTGGCATGACAGCCACCAGGGGCTTGTGGCCCAGCACCAGGATGTTTTCCCAGTGGACAGAACTCCCATGGAGCCAGTCGATGGAGGGTTTAACCCCTGCACTCAGTGTAGTTAATCTACACACATCCCTAAATCAGGAGAGACAGCAGTGTAAGGATGAAAAAGCATAAACGTTTAGAATCTGATGGCATTAGCAATTTAAATTAAAAGTAAGTCAAATATTAAATGAAATAGCAAGATCTACTCTCTATTGGAGTTATTAAACTGGACTGAGGATCAGACTTTCACTGCCTTCCACTTTAATAGCCTAAAAGGCACAACAGATTCAAAAGTTAATTATAAAAAGGGAGGGAAAGTACATCACAGCCTTTGTGTGCTTATCTTTATCCAGCACAGCAGTCGATTAGCACTGTTTTATCACAGGATGTTAGAATGCAGACACATCAACAAAGATCATTTATTAATTCTGTGAACAAAATTAGATTGTCAGAGTTTGTTCCAAAATTCTGGGATCAAAGCTGAATATTAATAAGTAAATAGAAAATTGAAAATTGAGCATGCTTTCCAGAATCCCACCCCCTCACCCACACCTAACCCCCAAAGAAGGAATCTTCTCCACCTTGAACCTGTGCAGTTTCTCTATTAACCTAGGTTGCTAAAACCTGAAGGACCCTCTAGCAGTGGTTCTCAACCTGTGCATTGCGGACCCCTTTGTAACAATGAAAATATATCGTGGCATTAGGAAGGTTGAGAACCACTGAGTTTATAGCATCATGGTGGGGAAAGGAGGTGTTTTTCAGGGGATGACCAATTGAGATCTAATTCGTGTGTGCTTTCTCATTTTCCTGTTACGTTTTCTACAACAAAACTGTTCTTCCCACGACTTACCAAATACAGTTCGTTCTCTTGCCTCTGTGTGTCCATTCAAATCATTATTTCCAACCTGAACGCCCTTTCCTTCCAGTTCTTTCAATTCCTACCCATCTTTTAAAACCCAACTAAAAAAATTATCTAACGTGGGTACGAGAACAGGATATGACCTCATCCATTTGCAGTCATCTGAAAATGTTATTTCCAAAATTCGGTGCGTATAAGAATTAATTACACACAGAGCATATTAAAACGCAGGTTTGCAGGCTTTCCTGCCAATGATTCTGATTAAGCATTTCTGGAATGGAACTACCTCATCTTCACTTTTTAAAGGCACCGCCAGCTGATGCTGATACACCAGGCTTGTGGACCGTTCCTTCACAGAACTGGATAAGCCAGTCACGGACACCCATATTTGTTGTTTTGCTTTTTCGATCTGACTTGGCTCTCAAGACACAGTGTGACATCATTAAATATTTTCAGAACAAATAAATGAAATCTCATCAACCTTCAGGTCAGCCACCATTTGTTGTGTGAACAGCATTGGGCCGCCCAAATAGCAATGCTTTCAAAGCCGAACATCTTCAATCCTACCATGAAGGTATCCATTGAGTAAAATGGACAACATCCATTGATGATGTGAATGTTTCTTTCTTGGCATTATTATTATTAATATTGCTTAATATTTCGATGTAGTAATTGTCTGTTTTCTTTTCTGAAAGTATTTATCTTCGTTCGTTCTTTACATGGTTTTTGTTTCTAGCCCTCATCTTAAACATTGTTATTGTTATTCAATTTTAAGCCTTTTAAATTCTGTGAAGGCAAAAAGTGGAAACCTAATTAACACATGTATACGTAAAAATAAAAAATAATAATAAATAAAAAAGATAACATCCAATAACATCAGCCACATTAGTGAGACTGACCCATACCCATGGGTTAGTCTTGGCCCTCAATAAAATTTTTAACACTCTATCTAAGAACAATAAAATATATTTTTCGCAAAGTTTTTTATCTTTTTTAATTATTTTTTTCTTTTGAGGCAGAGCCTCAAGCTGTCTCCCTGGGTAGAGTGCTGTGGCATCATAGCTCACAGCAACCTCCAATTCCTGGGCTCTAGCAATTCTCCTGCCTCTGCCTCCCAATTAGCTGGGACTACAGGTGCCCCCCCCCACTTGCCCGGCTATTTTTGGTTGTAGTTGTCATTGTTGTTTGGCAGGCCTGGGCTGGATTTGAACCTGCTAGTTCTGGTGTATGTGGCTGGCACCTTAGCCGCTTGAGCTACCAGTGCCGAGCCTATCTTTTTTAAAATTTAAATATGATGGTTGGGCACTATGTCTTTCCTTTTCGTTACCATTAAATGTGTTTGATTTTCCATATGAAATGCTAATAAAAAATGATAATATTTTTAACATTATTACTTAGAAAAATCATTGCCCTTTTTATGGATCCCTTTACTTTTTTTTAAATGACCAGGTATTGGTCAGTGAAATTGTAAGTCTCAAGGCCCTTTAAATACACCTTAATTCCAGCATCTTCTCCATTCCACAAAAGTTTCTCCATTTTTCTGGGACTTAGATTTATGAAATTGGGAGCAGCTTCTGCTTCTGTGTGCGCTGTTCCATCCCAGTCCTCTGCAGACCGTGCCTGGGGGAGCAGCTCGCCTTGAGGACACCCTCTGCTCTCCAAGTCGACCTTCTCGAGAACATTCCAGACCTTTCCTAAACAGCTTGTTGTGTAGTCCTTTCAATGTTGTTGCCTTAGAAGTGTCAATTTTCTCCTAAGATGGTGATATTGAATAATAGAATTTAACACTTTTAGTTTCTAAAATAAAACGATACAGCCCTGTGGTGCAGGACAAGTGAAAGAAAGTACCCAAAGTACTGGAATTCTGGGCTGTATTCGATTCATCTCATCTGTGTTGATTCATCTCATCTGAACAGAGTTTGTTATGACTCCTCCAGCAGGATTTACATGACACGGAATAATAGTGCAGCAAAGGGCCTCTGAGATATATTTCTTCTTGTATTCCTGAGTCCGTACACTGAGTTATCTGCACATTCTGGCTGGAGTTGCTAAGAGCTCTGCATTTAGAACAGCTCAGTCTTAATGATCACAAGGACATGTGCTACCCAGCTGCACCAGTCAAGCGTTTTTGTTTTTTTATTTTTTCCTGAGATAGTTCTTTTTATCCTCATTATAAAAAAAAAAAAAGCTTTGGTTACTGTCTTTAGGATTAGAAAAAAACAATTATCAGTCTGTAGGGCAGTAATTGTTTCTCTTAATTGACCATGGTTGAGGCTTGATGCCGGCTAATTTACCAATACCTTCAGAAGTAACTGAGGAGTCAAAATATACGGTCTCAATTATTTGACAAACAGCCATTGTCTCAGTTCCTCCATCTATGGAAAAATTATGGTTTTTCATTAAGCATACATCTAGCGAAACTTAGTGAACTATTGCTTTGCAGAGAAGGTTGGACCTTAGTTTATTCAATTTGCTTTGTATTAAAATTGTTCAATTAAGCCCAGGAAGAAAAATAAGGTGTTCCTCTCATGTTTATATGAAAACCATTTTTCCAAATGAGTTCCTGTATGAATATACATAGCGTTTTATCAAAAATTAATAGTCTTGCCCTGAAAAAAATTATGAGACTATATATTAATTATCCAAAGCGGTGGTTTTATTTATGACCCCTTTGACACAGCCTTCACTTCAGTGGTCTCAACCCCCGAAGCCGTGAAGAAAATAGAAAAGGAGCTGAATGTAGGTTTTCAACTGGAACGGTGGTTAATTACTTCTGTTCTCCACTGTTAGTGCTGTGTGGTCACTAATATGCTAATGACTTTCAATTAAGTTACCTTTGCAAAACCAAATTACCTTTGCAAAATTCTGCTAAGAAACAGAAAGTGGGTATAGAAGGTAGGCTACGAATAAACATTGTCTTGTTATCAGTGAAAATATATACTTAACCCCTTTACGTTCCCATTATCTGTGATTTGGAATCACTGCTGTATGTTATGGGGTTATGATCATGGGTACAAGAGGCATAGAAGAAGGTAATAGAATTAATAGGCTAACAACTGTAGCTCCAACATGTTCTATGCCAGTTGAAAGGTGTTCATTTCGACTATTCTACCCTAAACCTTAACAGCAAAGTGCTGAGGTGGGAAGGTGACTGGCCTCAGAAGAGGGGCTGGAATTACAATAATATTGTCAACATGTTCATTCCAGAACTCTAATCTCTTAAACAATAAGAGAAGGGAAATGCTACATACTCTATCTCGGCCCCCTGCCATGGAGATTTATATAAAATACAGGCTCTGAAATCCCTGCAATTAAAGAAAGACCAATAGTTGTTTAAATTTGTTAAGTAGTATCTCCTGATATTTTCTCAAACTAAATTCTTATTTTGAGAACTATCCATGGAATTGGTGTCCTGATATCAGGGAACATGAATTTTGAGAGGGTCCCCTCCACTCTCAGGTGCCGAACCCCTGCTTTGCTTCTGGCAGTCTGGGATTTAGGTATGTGCTAAGTAAGCAGACCATGCCCACGTACCCAGGCCCAGTAAAAACCCTGGACAAGTGATTCTCTACTGGGTTTCACACGTGTTGTCAGAACTCATTGCTGGGAGATTAAATGCATCCTGTGTGACTCCATTGGGGGAGACCCCTGAGAAGCTTGTGCTTGGTTTCCTTGAACTTGGCTCATATGCCTGTTCCCTTTGCTGTTTGGCTTGGCACATTTTCACTCTAACAACCATAACTGCAAGTACAAATATCTGCTGAGTCCTATGAGTCCTCCTAGGGAATTAATTATCAAACCAAAGAGTGGTCTTGGGGACTCTCCACAGATGTGGTGAGCAAGAAAGATATGACACAAAACTTACTGCCTAATGATGTAGATATTACTATTAACAAGCAATACTTATTAAAAGATCAATTACAAAGTTATAATGTTAACTTTTAAATTAACAGTAAATGTTAAAGTGCTTGTTTCTATGAAGCGAGTTGTGACAAAGCTGACTCTGGATTGGGGATATCTGAAAAGGCTTTGCTGAAGAGGTGAGAGCGAAGCTGAGCTGTGAAAGATGAGTAAGACAAAAGGAAGAAGATGAGCAATTTGGAAAGAGGGAACAGCAAATGCAAGCCAAGCGTGTTAAGATTGGGTGAAGATGACACATCTAATATGCGGCAGACGAGCATTTGAAACTGGTTTCCAGGATCTCTGCTGAGTATTTTTTCCATGGCACTTCTTGGGAAATACTGCTCCACATCAATAGCGAATAAAAGGTTTCAATCCATCTCCACCCCCTCAGAACTCTGATCTTGCCATTCTCTTGCTGTGTACATTTTAAAGAAAAGTCTAGTCATGCTAAGGATCTTTATACATTGAGGATGAGCCCAGAGTCAAAAGAGTGGGCTCATTTTATATACAATAGAACTTCCATAGTTGATCACCTCCTTAAGTTGACCTAATTTTTGTAGACCGGACATAATCCCCGTGCATGTTTTAGCACAGTAGGCCTAGTTCCTTATGTTGACCACCTCCATGTTTAGAACAGTTTTTTACAGTCCCTTGGGTGGTCGACTTACAGAGGTACTGCTGTATACCACTAATTGGACCCCTAGTTACATACTCGACAGAAATAGTGTCCATATATATATATATATATATATATACCAAAATAGATGTGCAATGGTGCTCTCATAGCAACCCCAAATTGCAAACTTAATAAATGATTCCAATAAAAGTGTAGATAAATCAATTTCAGTGTGCTTATGATGGAATATTATAGAGCAGTGAATTTGAAGAAACATATAGCAAGATGGAGGAATCTCAAAGGCATACTGATGGGCAAAAGAAATTAGACGTTAGGATGTTGGTTGGTAGTGACTGAAAATAGACTAAGGAAACTTTCAGGTGTCAGTAATGTTTTATTTCTTGATCTAAGTAGTATGTGCATGAATTTATTCAGTTTGTGAGAGTCTACTAGTCTGCACATTTAAGGTTTGTACATTTTCCCATTAATAAGTTTTAGCTCAAAAAAGTTTACCAGAAAAATCTGAGTTGCTGCTCCGTTATTATCTTGCCTTGTTATTAAAAAGCCTTTGTAAAATAACCAGAATCCACAAAGAACTCAAGAAAATCATTAAGAAAAGACTAAACAACCCCACTAATCATTGGGAAAAGACATGAACAGAACCTTCCCCCAGGGAAACAGACAGATGACCAACAAACACAGGAATAAAATGCTCATCATCCCTAATCATCAGAGAAATGCAAATCAAAAACACCTCGAGATATTATCTAACTCCAGGTAGAAGGGTTCACATCACAAAATCCCAAAGCTACAAATGTCGGCCTGGGCACTGAGTTAAGAGAACACTCATGGGATTGCAAACTAATACATCATTTTTGGAAAGAAGTATGGAGAATCCTCAAAGAACTAAAAGTAGACCTTCCATTTGATCCCACAATCTCATTACTAGGTATCTACCCAGAAGAAAAAAATCATTTTATCACAAGGACATTTGCACTCGAATGTATGTAGCAGCTCAATTCACAATTGCAAAGATGTGAAAATAACCCAAGTACCTGTCAGCCCATGGATGAGTTAATAAACTGTATTAATGTATACCATGGAATACTATTCAACCAGAAAAAGATGGAGACTTTACATTTTTTGTATTTACCTAGATGGAATTGAAGAACATTCTCCTTAGTAAAGTTATCTCAAGA
>CAUYRH010101832.1:0-11504 GCA_963574655.1 Perodicticus potto | reverse complement strand
CCCGGCTATTGTTTTTGTTGCTGTTTGGCCATGGCCAGGTTTGAACCTGCCACCTTCGGTATATGGGGCCGGCACCCTACTCACTGAGCCACAAGCACTAGTCTTCAATGCCACACATCATAAAAGATGGGATAGAAGGAGTTGTTGCCTGACTTTTCTTCTAAAGTATATGGAATTTCTGACAAATCAATGAACTCTAAGAGTAACAATATTTTTGAGACATAAGAATTTTCAGAGAGTACTATTGATCACAGTCTAACAGACACAGCATATTTACCTTGGCACCCAAAATACAATCCTCCTTTTTGTAGTTTGAATCAGATTTGAGCTGAAAAATCAACTTAAAACACATCTGGTGAATAAAATGGGTTATCAATCTATAACACCTTGCATTAAAAAAATTCCAAAGAGGCTTTCAAGTAATGAAACTAACTTACTTCATTGAGTGGCTTGTGAAAGAATAATTCTAAACCAGCTCTGAAGACAAATACATGCCACTGTCTTTTTAAAAAGGTGTTAATTTGATGGTAAAGACCCTTATATTTATATTTTGTGCCATGTTTGTTTATCTTTATCTAGTTCATTATTTCATTCAAAGAAATACTAAAGGAGTAGTTACTATGTGTCAACCATGATCTAGTCGCTGGGATTCCAACGGTACACAAAACAAAATTCACATACTTATAGAATTGAGTACATCTGAGGTTTAGAGATAGGAATCAAACAAATATATAATTTAAAAATGGTTACAGTTGCTAAGACAAAAAACAAATCATGGTGAGAGGACGGAGAGTGATGGAGGACCTCTATGATCAGGTGCAGTGGCTTGGTGACATTTGGAGGAAGAGCCTTAGGCAGAGAGGCCGGAAAGAACCAGGGCCCTGGGAAGCCGCAGCTGTGCGGGAACCAGGTTGCGTCTGTGGCACCAGATTGACGTGACTGAAGGAAAACTGTAGGAGGCGAGGTCTGGGAGCCACTCTCAGGTCAGAGGAGGTGGCGGCTCATACTTGTTATTAGAGAGTTTCCTCCAGTGAGGTGAGAAGTCACTGGAGGGCTTTCCCAGGGGAGCAGTGCGTGGGAGGTGAATAGATCGACTTTTCAGCCAGGCTCCCCACCCCAATCCTGGGGTATCTATATGAATTAGAGAGTCAGCAGGTGGGAGGGATTAAACTCTTTGAACTTTAGTTAGATTTCAAAGTTAGATTAGATTAGATTTGATACGTAGTTAGATTAGGAAGTTAGATTAGGGGAAAGAACCAGTTTCTCCCTACCCCTTTCTAAATACACCATCTGTCCTCTGGTCTGTTAGCAACCCCCCTGCTGTTCACCCAGCTTCTCTTTCTCTCCAGTCTTCCTGGGGAGGTGGGATTCTTGCAACCCTATCCTTTGGCATTTTTACAATTCTGAAGAGGCCAAAGAGGGGCTGCATTTTTCCGTTTACCGAGCCTAAGTTAATGTAAGTCTTCTCCAGGCCTTCTCAAACTTCACGTGTGTTTAAACTCACCTAAGTTTTCTGCTTCGGGGTCCTCTGCCCAGGGAGGGGATCGTGTGCTGCGATCCCCTACAGGGACCTGGTTGGACGTCTGTGTGTCTGCTGTGTGTTTCATACATTGCAGCACAGTGGTTTAGAACTTAGACAGCCAGCCTGGGAGACCCTTGGAATTTCATGCTAAAATTTCCACATACCTGTGTGTGAAATGTGAAGGTGTACTTTTGTCTTTCGAGATGGAAAATTTCATTTTATACCAGTTCTTCAAGAAGGTCTGTGATCCCCAAAACTGCTGTTGCAAAGGAATAAGGACAATTAAGTTTAGGCAAGAAATCATGGTTCTGAATAGGGAGGAAGCAACCATGGAGGTGCCGAAATACTGTTGGTTCCAGGATTTATCAGGACATAACTAATTTATAATTATCCCTAATGTATGCACGTATTTATTTCCTAATGTAGATTTAGTTTAAGTCCTTAATAATGTTGAGTGACTTGGAGCAAAAGTTGGCCTTACCAAGATCACTAGTAAGCTGTGTGATCTTAGCATCTCTCAACCCCAACTGGCTTACGTACAAACTGTATTTTTATGAGGTTAAACTGTAGATAAATATGCTCTGTAGATGAAAGAGGCTGCTTAGTATAGTACCTAAATTTTAAAATACTGGAATCACAATGTCGAGATTTCAATTTCCTATCTCCAATATTACTAGGAGTGCAGCAATTTGAAAGTCATTTACCCACCTCTGGCCTGTATTTACTCATTTAAAATAGGAATAGTATAAATAGTTTACTTCCTAGGAATCTGTGCAAATGCCATAGGTATCACAATCCATGCAAACTGTTTTTTACAGTGTCTGTCATATAGTTTAGAATTTTATTCAATTGACATCAAAGACTTCATAATTTGCAGAAAGCACCTCTAGGAGATTATGAACAGCAGCTCTAATAAGTGGAGCCAGAATAACTGAATAACTTTCTCAGGAAGTTAATATTGTTTTCTTTAGTTGAAGATGCTATTGATTTTAGTAGGATATGCCTTTTTGAGTTATTTGTCCAAGACAGATAATTTTTCATGTTTTCAGTTGGTAAGTGTGCATAACCCCCCAGTTTAGGATGGACAGAGACACTTAAAGACTGAGAAAAAAAATAGGTTAGAAATATGAATAATTTCATGAGACTTGGAAAGTGCATGGGCCATTTTCCCCTAGGACTCTTGTTGTTACACACTAGATCCTCTGAATTGCGAGAGAATGTTTTCAGGTACATTTGGGACTACCCAAATGTTTCCACATGAATTACTTTCATAAATCAATGTTTTCACTAATCTTTCTAGTTTTAGCCAGCTTAAAAATTACAAATAGAGACCTTGATGAGATTTTTGGATGTTCTGACGTTTAGTGTGCATTATGGTGTTCTTCGTACACAATCGATTTTCTGGCAAACGACTGAAATATTATTTAAGCTTAATGATTACAAGAGAGACTTCAGGACCGATTCTCCCCACCCCCACCCTAGGAAGTATCCTGATGTTGTAAAACTAAAAGCACCTTTAAGTCAATATTTAATCAAATTTTCATTTGTTAAAACCTTTCGAAGGATGTGCTCAGCACTGGTGCAATATTATGGATGTATACAGTATTTGAAAAGACATTCAATTAAGCACTTTGGGAACCTTCTGGAAAAAGCTATATATAGGCCAGTTATGACCGGTTTTAAACATTACTTTATGTTTTCACTCGGTTAAGTTTAGCACAGCCACGCATGATACTCCTCCATGAGATAGCTGAACAGAAGGACCATGTTCCAAAGACAGCAGCAGTCTGTTGCTGTTAGCTTTAAAGAATTCTGCCCCAGTACTTGAGAGTTGGGATTTGCAGACCAATTTTTGACCACAATTTCCATCCCTTGAGAATATATATTTTAAAAAGGTTGATAAGTACTATTTTTTGAACTCTTCTTATTTCCCAGATGCTTTGTGGACAATGGCACATGATATGAAAATCTTGGGAGGTAGTTTGTGTCATTAGCATTTTCAGATGAGTCAATTGAAGAACTAGGAGACTGTTTCAAAATAGGAAGAAGTGGAATTCCAATGTGGTTCTGTATGATGCCATTGTTCTGCCTAATAAGAAACCGTGCTATCTTTTAGAACAAGGAGAGGGAGCAGTGGATGGTTCCATATATCTTATGTAAGGAAGTCTGAATGTTGACCTTTAGATTCGAGGCTGAAATTAAATTTACTATGTGATGTGACTGATTTCATATAAACTGTGACCTTTCACTCCACGGTGAGGAGGTGTTACAAACAATTTTACAAGAGGCAGCTGTCTTGGTTTCTTCTAGAAATCTACTTGAGGGGAAGAAGAAGAACTGAGAGAAGGGAGGCCGCCTTCCTCTGAGAGGAGCAGAGGAGCTTTCCAGGGAGTGATCTTAAAAGGTGTGTCCACTAGGAATATTGAAGGATCTGTTAACTTTTATGTTAAAGGACTGTCCAGTTTCAAGAAAGCAGAGAAATGAACATTGAGAAAATAATTTCTTGGCAAAGAAAAACTGAAAGAATACATTCAAAATGTATGTAGAATTCAAGTAAAACATTCTTTGAGATTGCACAGATATAATCAAATGAAAAACAAATGGGTGTCTATCCTGGAGGAGTGAAAGTAGGTATGTGAGGCTGTGGGCAGGTACACTGTGCTATGAGCTGAGCCATTGCGCAGGAAGTAATAAAAAGTGAAACACAGGGCCATGATATTACAAAATCATCATTTTGTGGGTAACAAGGTGAGCCATGAAGTACTGACCTGCTCTCCAACCATTCTGTCTTAAGGATGTGATATTCCAATATTGTACAAATGTGAGATGTTCCAGTCTCATGAATCCCCCTCCTGGTGAGGGTCTTCAAGGCTACTAAACTTCAGGTATGCTACCATGGCAGCCCAGGAACATGCCATTTACATCCTTAAGCTTGGCAGGTTGAGAAGCAAAACTCAGTTAAAGTAACCTCAGCTGAACACAAGGTATCATATTTTCTGTCTATTGAACCTAAATTGGTTTATCTAGTTTGATGTAGTTCATTGGGTATAAACAACATGGTTAAAAGGAACCAATTAAAGTGGGAGAAAGGACAGAGCTAAGTAGGGCTTGGCATTCGTTCAGTGTAGGGCTACAAGCTGTCCTACTATTATAGGGCATGAGTTACAGTGAGGGGAAGTAAGGCCAGATGGAGCAACATGTTTGTTTTCTTTTATTTTTGGAGAATCCAATCATGTCTGTATGCATCCATCCATTAATCCATTTGTTCCTTCAAACATGATATTATGTGCTTGCATTGTACCAATTCTTAAGGGGATAGAAAAATGTATAAAAGAGAGTCTTTACCCTCAGTAAACTGATACTCTAGTTGCGTACATAACAAATACTCACAGACAAGGGAATGGTCATTGGCTGAGGCAGTTACGAGATGACTAATTACTAAAAGCTTGAGAGAGAGTGGATGTTGAAGAACAATGTTGTTCTGAAGCCCAGGAATCGAAACAAAGGAAGCAGCCCACTAGACTTCTAGAGATGATGAAAAGGTTTTATTTTAAAGTAGGAACCACATTAAGTAGCCCAGAATGGTGTTCTGAACAAATAAGAGGCTAATGTGGGTGAATTGGGAAGGACCAACAACTGGAGTGACTAAGATGGTGACACGTCCAGGACGAGCCCATGCCACCCTCCTGGCTTGATCTGGACATGAATGGAGCTGGAGCTCAATGACCTGAAGTGCTTAACAATATTATCTGCTTAAATGTAGAGTATGTTGGGCTGAAGGTAGAATAGGAAGAAAAAGCAAAACGGAGTCCTGTGGTTGTAAGAGGAAGGTAGTTCTGACTTCATGTGGTGTAAGGCAACGCTAGCAGAGATTGAAGAGATGGTGTGGCCCGATATGGAAACTAAGGAATGATTCAACAGCTTAGAAATGACAATTGGGAAAGAAAAGAGAATATTTTCCTGGTATTGCATTTCTGGAGTTTGGTAAAATGAGGAAAGTTGGGAGCTCCATGGAAGAAAAGAATATATAGGTAGGTCATGCTTTTAGAAAAGAATTAGGACACAGGTCCAGAAGAAAGACAGGATGTTTGTTATCTTATATGAAGGATGGGATTCCTAAATATGAATCAAGGAAGAAACATCAATATTAAAAATAAATATACTAAATCCATTATACGTATTGTGTGAAAGAGTTAATAATATGCCACCTATCTATATACACAGATTTCATTATATTAGCAGTTCTCTTACTACTCTGGATACCCCTGAAATGCTTGAGAGTCATAAACATGTCATCAAATTATGTGATTGATGCTACTTCATTGTTTAATGTATCAATCTGTGTTTAGTACCTAAATGAAACACCTCACTGAATTACAATCATGGATGTAACCTGAACTTTGAGAAATAAGCTAATAATATACATATTATAATAATAGCTAAATAAACCCAAGCACTCATCGATCCACGAACGGATTAATAAATTGTGGTACATGTATACCATGGAATATTATGCAGCCTTAAAGAAAGATGGAGACTTTACCTCTTTCATGTTTACATGGATGGAGCTGGAAAATATTCTTCTTAGCAAAGTATCTCAAGAATAGAAGAAAAAGTATCCAATGTACTCAACCCTACTATGAAGCTAATTTATAGCTTTCTTATGAAGGCTATAACCCAACTATAGCACAAGAATATGGGGAAAGGGGCAAGGGAGGGGAGGGGAGGGGTGAGGTTGGGCTGGAGGGAGGGTAATTGGTGGGGCCACAGCTACGGTGCATCTTAGAAGGGTACAGGCGAACCTTACTAAATGCAGAATACAAATGTTGTCATATAATAACTGAGAAAATGTCATGAAGGCTATGTTGATCAGTTTGATGAAAATATTTCAGATTGCGTATGGAGCTAGCACATTGCACCCTTTGATTGCACTGTTGCACACAGCTATGATTTAATAATAAAAACAATAAAAAAAGCTAATTAAAACTATTATAATAGCTATTATAATAGTAGTTAATAAAAGCCAATAATAATATACATATTAGTAACAGTAGGTTTGGTCCATCTGCAAGGATGATCAGTACACAGAAGACCTGTAATTTTCACAGCAAAAGGAAGGACCTGAATAAATGCGTAAACAAACACTTGGCTTTAGACATAGCAAAGTCTAAATTAATGAACTGGTCTGCTTTAGGGGTTGAGGTTTAGCTTGCAAAAAAAGAAACCTGAACTGTTAGGTTAGTGTTTTCACTGCTATAGGACTGACAAAGGAACTCTTTTTAAAATATATGATTAATTATTTTTAAATATCAAAGCAATTTATTTGCTTCCTTTAGTCACCATTTTTTAATTACACCCTTTTACTAATTTGACCCTTGTCAACATAAAGTGTGAGGATTCAAAGAATAAATTAAACTTTTGCATGAAATTTTATATAATTCACAGAGGGTAACAGACACACCTTCCCAAAGAAGGAAGAGAATCATTATAACAAAATTTTACATTAAATCTGTTCACTATTCCATGAATAATATTTTAACTTCTCAGTCAAATAATATTCTTTATGTATATAAGAAGCGAACTTGTTCCATTCTAAATATCAAGAAAAATCTATCACTTGACCAAGATGAATTTCTGTTGGATAATATGCTCATCAAATGTTTTAAAATTGATTCTTTATTTGAAAATGTTAATGGCATTCTTTGTTTTCTATAGTGTGAAGCCATGAATCTCTGCAGTACCATATTATCTTGGAGTTTAAAAGACATCACATATAATAGTTATCAATAGCATACCTGGTTATTACCTCTGAAAATGCTCATAAATCTCTCTCATGATGTTCTGAGATATCCTAGGAAAGGTCCCACATGTTCTCATGAATAAGTCCTTTTAGTCTCCCATATGACAAGGTCACTCGTGTTTGAGTACAAGTCATCAGTGCCTCTAGTAACAGAGTTTAAGCAAAACTAGGGGCTCAAATTATGTCTTCTGTATTTCCAAGGTCCCTGCCTGTGTTAAGTTGCTTGGAGCCAGAATACTAGACAATATTGTACAGTCAAGGAAAGGTTTAAAACTTGGCCATCTAAAACTTGATCATCTTGTTTTAGGTCTAAAACAAGAGCTAGGAACTAAGTAGCCCTAAGCAAGTCATGGGTATAGCATTCCCCCTTTGTAAATTTGGGGCTGAATCTTCCACTAGCCAGCCTACTGGTTGTACTGTGAAGTGAGTACAAGCCAGGATGCTTGCAGAAGAATTCTCCTTTGGAAGATGAACTCATAAGCAAAATTTAGCAAACACATGGAGAAATCTTACCCTTGAACAAATAGTTATCATAATCATAAAATCTTACTTAGTTATCATAACCATGAAATCTTACCCTTGAAGAAATAGTTATCATAATCATAACAACTACAACAATAGCAGCTATTTATGAACACAAATTATGTACCAAGCGCTGTACTAAATGCCTTACAGTTCACATTATTGTCCTGAAAACTCTGTGAGATAACAATTATTATTTTTGCCCTATTATGGGTGAAAAGACATAAAGATTAAGTACTCATAAGCAATGTGGTAGTTAAGTGATGGTGCCAGAATTATAACTCAAATGTTCAAGCTGAGTATCCATATTCTTTGCCACTTTTCTCTATGCAATCTGAAAGGCCTTAAGTTTGCATATAATTCATAGTCCCAAGTAGATTAAATAATAAAAGTATAAAGTAATAAACATTTTATTATTAGGTGGTTGTAAATGAAAGCTTTAGAAAACATGAAATTAAAAACATGGTCATCGAAATAAAAGTTGAAATGATGAGCCACAGTGAATGTAACTAAAGCCGGAACTGTTGAGCTAAAACATGAAGTTGAGTAAACGCCCATGATTGAGTTCAGAAAAGTAAAAATGTAGAAATTTTGGAAAATATTGAGAAAGATGAATGGAATGAATCAGAAATTCCAACATAAGACGAATGGGAACTATAAAAGGAATTAATAGAAAGCATAGTGGTGAGCCAAAATTTAGGGTCTTTGTAGCTGAGAACTTAACCAGAATTAATAAAATGCATAAGCCTTCAATTTGAATAAAATAATAAAATACCCCAGGATGATGAGCAGAGTTTTTAAAAAAAACACCAGAAAACCCCACACCAAGGCAAACTGTAGTAGAATAAAGCATAGAACCAATGACAGAGAGGAAATTCGAAAGCATAAAAGAAATATTATGGGGGCAGGTTCGAACCCAGCCCTGGCCAAAAAAAAAGGAAATATTATTAGTTTTTATCATTATAAATCTTAATTCAAAGAGGAGCGGAAATGAGCCAACAAAGTGTTCACTAAAAATATAGTTGAAAGTAGAATCCTGTAATTATCACATCCCCCATTCAGTAACGCAGGCGAAACAAAACATTTTCTGATGTATAAACCAGACTGTCTCTGCTCATGTTCCGGAACGAAGAAAATAACGTGAACAGGAATCTGGGAGCAAATGAAGCAAGAGTGAACAACAACAAAAATTAGTAGTATCTGTGGGTAAAAAAAGTGAGTATAGATTCTTTTCTAAATTTTTTAAAATTGATACTTATTTATTTGTTTTATAGAGACAGTGGTCTTGCTGAGTTTCCCAGGCTTGTCTTTAACTCCTGGCCTCAACTGATGCTCCTGCCTCAGCCTCCCAAGCGCTGGGATTAATGGCACAAACCACCATCCTTAACCAGTATTGATTCTTAAAATACCATAGAAATGATTTATCATGTCTCTGTGCTAAAAAAATAAGCTATGATTACAATTCTTAACAACAGATAATGGGGAGGATGGTTAAAGTAGAAGATCTTGTCATATTTGTGAAGGAATAAAAAATGCAGATTAACATCAGACTTTTCTGGAAAAAATTAAGCTTAAAATGTATCCAAGCATCATTTGTATAATTTAAAATGTGTGTGTGTACGTTCATATCTATCTATATGCCTATCTATCTATGTATATGTTTCTAGAGACTTAAAGAGTAGTATTTCTGCTCTTTTATTATTTCAAAATGCCTCATACAATAAAAAATAAAAGCAAAAGTAAAACAATAAGATAACACATTAGTGATCTGGGTGTCATCTTAGATCTGAAACTAGGCCAAAATTAGCATCTCAAGTACACACTGTATAATTGTTTTTTTTCTTTTGAGAAATATTCTTGCTCTGTTACCTTGGATAGAGTGCAGTAGCCTCATTTTAGCTCAATGCAACCTCAAACTCCTGAGCTAAAAGAGATCCTTTTACCTCAGTCTCCCAAGTAGCTAGGACTACAGGTGTGGGTAATGATGCCCACTGCTTTTTCTATGTTTTAGTGCAGATGGGTCATGCACTGGTCAGGCTGGTCTCCAAATCCTGACCTCAAGAGTCTTGCCTGCCTTGGTCTCCCAGAGTGCTAGCTTTACAGGTGTGAGCTGTGCCCCCAGGCATTTTATACATTTAGAGGCATTAATTGTCAATCTACACTGAGTTGGCTGGACTTTTGTTCAGACTAATTACATTTTTACATTTCTAAAAATAAAATTCCTGGTTTAGAGGCTATATCAGTATATTAATTTGTCAGATGACATATTTTGACCTTTAAATATGTAGGAAATAGCTACAGGAAGATTAAACATTTCCTTGACTGATTGGATTTAGTTTTGCTTTTTATTTAAATCATTTAATTTGGATAAGTTTTATCTTTTTAATTTGCTCATTCCTGCTGAGATTGGAAAATAAATAAGATTACAAGCAGATAGGAAATCTGTGCTATGAATATTGTCATCAATTCATTCTGGAACAATTGGTCAAATAGAGGAAGTTGGCTTAATTCTAAGATGCTGCGTGCAGGATATCATGAATTTAACTGGAACTTGTCCAAACTTAATAGATGTATCCTTGACATAAAAACATACATTTCCATCCTGGGTACTGATAACTACCGAATCCATTTTTATTCAAGGTTTGCATACAAATGAAGTCCAAAAGTATATACAATGATTGCTTAGATCAGTGTAGCTGCCATGCTAATATTTCATTCACAAAGTAGATATTAGAAAACTCTATTATTTTGTTGTGGTATCCTAATATCAAAGAGACTTCATTTTCAGAGTCTTGAGATTTTGACCCATAACATTTAAATGACCTTGTGAAAACAGACTTTGTTTTGCATCATCTAATTCAGGATTATGAATAAGCCAAAAACCATCACCATACAAATATATGATTAAAATAACTTGAAATGGTTGGTGTCAGGCAGATTCTATAAGCAGGCCAATGGCCCTTAATGAAAAGAACTTTGTGAAGATTAATGAATAACAATGTGCAGTCCTCATAGTCCCTAACAAAAATGCTAGTGAATAGTTTAACAATCAATTGAGCTAGAAAGTGAGTATGATACAGACCCAATAAATTATTTTGGTATATTCTTTCAGAAAGTTATTAGCAAATTGCCAGCAATGATACTTCCATTGGCAATGAGGTGTACTTTGAATACAAACCCAAATAGTCTTCTGGGAAAGTTCATGGGCTTTGCAATATAATATCATTGGATGAGTTATTTAAACTCTCTGTGATCCAATTTCCTCATCTGGTCTAAGAGAAAGTATAATGTTGCCTCCTAGGACTGGTAAAAAGTATTCAATGAAATTGCGATTGTGCTTAGCAGTTAATATATTTGAAAAATATTAATAGTACCTATTATTAGTGCAATAGCTATTAAATTCCATTTAGTATTATTTAGCACTTTTTAAAAATTAAATCATAGCTGTGCACATTAGTGCAATCAAGGGGTACAATGTGCTGGTTTCATATACAATCTGAAATATTTTCATCAAACTGTTTAACATACCCTTCATGGCATTTTCTTAGTTATTGTATGAAGACATTTGTATTCTGCATTGAGTGAGTTTCGCCTGTACCCTTCTAAGATGCCACTGATTTAGCCCATTTAGAAGGATATCAGAAAACTCAAATGAAAAGG
>CAUYRH010101830.1:0-11507 GCA_963574655.1 Perodicticus potto | reverse complement strand
ATATAGTGATTAAGAAAATGCTATGAGGGCTATCTCTCACAGTACGATCAAAATGTTTCTGATTGTATATGAAGCACATTCTGCCCTATGATTGCACCAATGTACACAATTATGATTTAATAAAATTATTTAAAAAAAAGGAACAAGTAATTACATTTCATTGTGGGCAAAGGATTTGAACAGAAGCTTCTCTTAAGAAGATAGGGGCATGATCTACAGACATATGAAAAAACACTCTTTTTTTTTTTTTTTTTTTGGTAGAGACAGAGTCTTACTTTGTCACCCTCAGTAGATTGCTGTGGAGTCACGCTCACAGCAACCTTCAACTCCTGGGTAGAGTGCTATGGCGTCACAGTTCACAGCAGCCTCCAACTCCTGGGTTTAGGCAATTCTCTTGCCTCAGCCTCCCAAGTAGCTGGGACTACAGGTGCCCAACACAACACCTGGCTATTTTTTGATACAGTTTGGCCAGGGCCGGGTTTGAACCTGCCGCCCTCAGTATATGGGGCCAGTGTCCTACTTGCTGAGCCACAGGCGCTGCCCACTTATCATTTTTAATTATCAGAGAAATGCCAATCAAAACCACTTTGAGATATCATCTAACTACCATTGAAAGTGGCTCACATAACAAATATCCCACAACTACAGATGTTGGCGTGGATGTGGAGAAAAGGTAACACTTCTGCACTGCTGGTGGGAGTGCAAACGAATATGTCCCTTTTGGAAAGAAATAGGGGGAATACTCAGGGATCTAAAAGCAGACCCTCCATTTGATCCTGCAATTCCTCTACTAGGTGTATATCCAAATGATTCTTTCTCAAAGTTTCTATTCAATGCAAAAGTTTCGAGATATCCATTGAATATCATTTTTTGTGGCAATATTTAGATGTTTCTCCTTTATTATATATTTTTTGTTTGTATACCTTGTCAGGTACAACCATTAGTGTCTTAGTTCATATATAGGCTTAAAGTAGAGAACTAATTCCTGAATCCCTTATTTGAGAATTTGGTAGTGGGGGTTCTATCACCCCCTGACAGCCACTGAACCACATCAACTGGTCCTAATTTTTCTGATTTTTCCCACACTTTTGTGAAAAGTGCCAATAATAAATATTCTGAGACTATTTTAGATGAAACTACAATTTCCTAAATTGGAGGTTTGATGTACATATTTCAGTGCACTATGAAAGGTCAAAATTAAGAGAAGACCGTATTTCAATGCTAAAAGTCTGCATTTAGAATTTCTTAAATTAATATAAAGGTACTAAATTACACCCTTAGTCACACTGAGTCACTTTTCAGGATTTTTTTTCCCACTGTCAATCCACTTTTCTTTGCAAATAACACCTTGAGGTTATTATCACAAATATGAGAGTAGTTGTTAATGTGGTTTCTGATCTTTCTGAAATAAATTTGTTTCCTACTAAAAGAATAGACAGTAAAATAGAGGTCAGTTATATATTACCACAATATGAAATGATCACTTGGGGTGAATTTTTGCTAGGTTATATTTTGATGGTGTCAAATATTTGTTTATGAAAGCAAACAAAATTTTGTTGTCCTTTGTATTTGCTTTTTAAATATGCGCTCAACAAATAATCAAGAAATTATCTCTATAAAAAGCTGCATTGTCCTCCATGCTTACTAATATGCACTCTACAATATGAAATTTAATTAGCCTAGCTCAATAATTCACAAAGCTGGCAAAAGAGTGATAATGGACAATCACAGCCTAAACACAGGGACGCTGTAGAGATAGATTTCATTAATGAAATTAATTTAGAATTATAATTAAGTAGATTACTTGCTATGCTACACTGTAATTTCCTTTAGCTACATGATAATAGTTCACCACCAAATATCTATTAACGAATCCCCTCCCAATTGCAGCATATACTGTACAAGTTCACACATTCAACATTAGACTACTAAGTTATAAAAATTAATACTTACTTTAACTATGAGCAGAAAGCTTTCATGCAAAAGAATTAACAAATCTGTAAATATGCTTTTACACAATGAGAATTATTACAATTATTCAGAATTTTATATCATTAACTCCCAGGAAGTAAAGTAAGATTCTCATACAGGTGCTCTGTTTAAGTTAAAAGCCTTTGTTGCTGTCTGCATTCAAACATTAACCAGAGCAGAAAACTCTGGTTTATATGGTTACTTCGCTTATTAGCAAACATTTATTGTCTACTATGTGTCAATGCCTACACTACATATAGAGATATAATAAGAAATGAGTGGGAGCTAAATGATGGGTAAACTCAGGCACAGAGGGGTGTAAAATAAGGGGGAGGAGAGAATGGACAAGGAGACAAACTTACCTCTGCTCAAAGGGAGAAGGAGACAAACTTACCGTTGCTCAGGTACGTTGCACACTGTCTTGGTGAGAGGAACACTGCAAACCCTGACCTAGGCATTATACGATGTATCCAGGTAACAACAACATTTGTGTTCATTTACTATCATGAAATTTAAAAATTTTATTTTTATTTTTTTTTAGAGACAGAGTCTCACTTTATCGCCCTCGGTAGAGTGCCGTGGAGTCACAGCTCACAGCAACCTCCAACTCCTGGGCTTAGTTGATTCTCCTGCCTCAGCCTCCCGAGTAGCTGGGACCACAGGCGCCCGCCACAACACCCAGCTATTTTTTGATGTAGTTTTGCCGGGGCTGGGTTTGAACCTGCCACCCTTGGTATATGGGGTCGGCGACCCACTCGCTGAGCCACAGAAGCCAACAAATTATAATACAGAATGGCCTTATTTGGGATGAAGGACTATTTAGGAACTTATAGAAAATCTGTGCAGATAAGCAAGAAACCTTATGGTCAAATATTTAATTTTGTTTTTCCCCTATATTTAAGGTTTCTTTTTGTATATTACTCCTATAATATTACATTATGATTTTGACTTTATGTAATTTTGCATGCATATTTTATGTCCTAGTACATAAATTATATTATCATTTCCATTATATTTGTACCTGAAAAAATATAGTATATTGGACTATTATCAAATATTTGATGCCAAAGCTGAGTTATTTTAATATAACATAGAGTTAAAGTATACAGTACTGTTCTATATAATGCTTTCTCATATACATTAATTAAATTTTTTATCATTCATTAAGATGTAGGGATCATTGTCATTTTTCTCAACCACTATTATCATTTAGCAGGTTTATATAAGATTCAAATGAAGAAGGATTATATTTGGGGGGTAACACAATATTAAGTATATTTTCCCTCTCACACAAGTTTGCCTCAGCAATTTACCATCTTCTCTTTACTGTTATTAACAGTAACTCATGGATGTGACTGTAGAGGAAAAACAGCTAAAGGACAGATATTAAAATATAATGATTTATACTAGATTTTAACAATAGTAATAATCTCAAAAGAAAAACATAATGAATAAATATGTGGGAAGCTAATATGAAATACATTTAAATTTTTTTCCAAACTGGTTTAAATATATCGACCAATGACAGAAAATTTTATTTCTTCTTAATGTTCTTTTAAATGAGTAAAGATATTGCACTTGTCAATTCAGATGAAAACCTAAACATAAACAGGATATACAAAGAACAATGAGATAAACAGTGCAGCAATTAGGTTTGTCAAATGTTTCATAATTTCACTTTTATAGCTGTAACAAATGGCTTTGAATAAGTGAAAATTTTATCACTGAGTTTTCTTCTATGTCAACTGAGTTGTAAGAACAATTTTTCTTTAAGAAATGAAATAAATAGAAGGATAAATGTCCATTTCCTTCACATCAAAAATATACATGTGCTGATATTTTAATGTCTTAGTAAGTCTATTAAATGTTGTGATATTAAACTTTGAGAGTTATATATAAATAATTTATCAGAATAAAGGTCAATTCTTCCTTTGAGTTACAATAAGGTGGAAACTGAGCATTAGTTTGAGTGATTTTCTCAAAGCGGCTGATAGGTATAAGTTACTGTGCATTTCCTAGTCTCCCACTACCTTATTTTGTGTGTCTGATATGATAACAGGATTTTCACTTATGTAAAAATTGTTAAAAAGTATTTACAAAGTGGAACATAATTATTCCATTATTTTGTACACAAATATGCTATTTGGCTTACATTTGGTGTCATATATTTTATCATACATTTCCACTAGTCATGTATAAAACGTTTGTTATACACAAGCAAATGTAACAATTTCAAATGTCCTGAAAGTGTTTTTAGGTGGTATATTATAAAGAAATTCAAATATTTTTCCATTAAAAATTAATCTGAGAAGAAACATTTCAAGCTTATCCCCAATAATTTTATTGAAAGAGAGAATTAGGACTATAAGGCAAATATCCTGCATTAAATATATTTATCTTTTCATTATTTCTTGAAATTTATCTCATTCCAAAAGTAGAACTCACTGTGATAAGCTTTTTGAAAAGCATTCAAAATTGTGCACTTGAGAAAGCATTGTGTATTACTCATTGCATTATTCAATTTCCTCCTATTGCCAGAATTCAAAACTAACCAAGGAATTGCACATTTTTGTGTCTTTCCTATCTCATTCCCAAGCTATAAGAGTAATTGTTCTCATTTTATACGCTACTGATTTAGATGCTTTTAACCTTCACCTGCTTTCAAATTCCATCAGAAAGAAAGCATGCATTTAGAACCTATTTAAGAAATATACTTTGCTGCCAACATCAAAGTTCTTGCATCTAGACTTCATGGATAAGCTTCATTCTTTGCACTTGGGGGGCACAGGCAGTGCCCACCCTGGTTATGCTGCACACGAGATGTGTTCTCATTAAACTGAACATTGTCTGTGGTATCAGAAGCACCTATTTTAGCAACAATCTCTATAGATTAAAACTGACAATATTTGGTTATATTATAATGACAGGATAAAATTTATGTTTTTCTATTTTCAAATGAGAACTTCATATGTATTTGCTCTTTAACTCAAACATTGCACCATTCCAAATGCTGTAAGCTCAAATTCTTGTTCTCTCTCTATTTTAATTTATGTCCCCTACCCCTAATTGCCTAACAAGTCACCTGAAAAATCTACTAATACATGAATAGAACTGAAAAAAATATATTCAAATCACACAGAATACTCAAAGTTTTAATAAAATTCTAAATACAAGAGAATATAATTTCTGAAAGTAGATTACCACTCTATTATAGCTGGTATGTACATGCATTTGTAGAGCAGAATTTCACTGGGGGAAATGAAGGTCTATGTGGATGTGGTTCCCAGCTCTCCCACTTTGCAGCTTTTTACAATCAGCAAGTTGACTCTTCTCTCTTAGCCTCAGTTTCTCACCTCTGAAGTTGGAATAGTAAAATTTACTTCAATTAACAGTCTTATTTACAATGTATCTGGCAGATTTTTAGACTTTTAATAAATGATATATGCCTTAAATTATTTGAAAAAGATCAGAATTATGACATCTGCACCTGAATTCTAAAGATAAAATATGAAAAGTGAGACTTTACCAAAGAATGTATTCCACAAAATACAAGAATTTGTCTCTACACTCAGGTGTCCACTTTTTTATTAGTTAAGCCAATTTAGCAAACTACAAAGGACATTTTCACAAATATTCACAAAGTTAGAATTAGCAAATATTAACATTTTGTAATTGCATTCATATTTTCTTAGTAAAATGATTATAACTTTATTAGCAACTTTGTAACTATTGTTAGTCCTGACCCTTGCTTTTCTCAGGAGCATCCACTCTCAGAACAAGGCATTAATCATTCAGTATGGGGTTTCACATATTCACCACATATGTAGGCGTTAAATAACTTTCAGCCTTGCTTTGTCTGTTTTAATCATTTAACCTAAATGTTAGCTAACCATCTGCATCTTTGTGTTCATTTATTTTACTGTAGTAGTATAGTAAATTATACTATTATTGTGTAGTATTTCATCATGATAAAAGCTAATACTGGGCAGCACCAGTGGCTCAAAGGAATAGGGTGCCAGCCCCATATGCTGGAGGTGGTGGGTTCAAACCCAGCCCCAGCCAAAAACTGCAAAAAAAAAAAAAAAAAAGAAAAGAAAAACAAAAATCTAATACTAACTGAACATTTCTAGGTATCCATCACTTTATCCAATAGCTGGTATGTTTAACTGACTGTGTCTTTATTATTTTCATATTATATTTTTCATTATGTTTTATTGTTATATTACATTTATGTCTTATAATGTCGTTATTTGAAGAGGATTATAATGCGGCACAGTGAAATTGAGTCACTTGCCTGGTGCTAGTAAGGGGTAGAAATGGAATTTGACCCAAGTTTTGTGGATCCAGAATCCACACATTAATGATACACGGCCTGTGTTCAAAGTGAAAGAACAGACCGTGTGTTTCTAGTTATTTTCCTATTGATGGGCAAGTCAGCTGTTTCAATTTTCACCCTTGCAAACAATGCCCAATTTTCACCCTCGTAAACAATAAGTGCCCTTGAGTCTGTCATTGGTTCCCACGTGAGAGCTTCCAGGGCAGAGGCTGAGCCGGGTGTGTGGACTCTCAGGGTAAGTACATGTTCTCAGGGGCCTGTCTGCACGAGCCTGTCTACCTCTAACACACGAAGACTCAAGGAAAACACAGCATGATTGACCCTCCTTCCTCTCGGCGAGGCTTCCGAGGGTTGGACCCATCTCCCCGCCTGGCGAGTCTTGTGTCCTCAGTCAGCTGTATTTGCACGTTCTCTGACAACAGGAAAGAAAGCTGTGCCTATCTGAAAAAAGTACTTGCACTGTCTGAGGAAGGACTTTCTGGATAAAATGCAGAGTGCCCACTTACATCAGAATTACTGATAAACAATAAATATGATTGTATTTTGTCCAGGGTATGCCATACTTAAAGTCTTTTTTTTTTTTTGAGACAGAGCCTCAAGCTGTCACCCTGGATAGAGTGCTGTGGCATCACAGCTCACAGCAACCTCCAATTCCTGGGCTCAAGGGAGTCTCCTGCCTACACCTCCCAAGTAGCTGGGACTACAGGCGCCCACCACAACGCCCGGCCATTTTTTGGTTTCAGCCGTCATTGTTGTTTGGCGGGCCCGGGCTGGATTTGAACCCGCCAGCTCAGGTGTACGTGGCTGGCGCCTTAGCCCATTGAGCCACAGGCACCGAGCCTTAAAGTCATTTTTCATCTGAAATTCAAATTAAACACTATGCCCTTTATTTTTATTTGCTAAAATTTAGTAACCGTACTAAGTATTCCATCCTCTGGGTGGCTCACAGGTAAGGCAGCCACTCCTATTTAACAGTGGGCCCATCAGGGTTGTCACGATACTGCTCTGTAGCCTAAGGAAGTGCAGTCACCTGTATTTCACTCACTTTGTCTTATAAAAATGTTATTACAAACTTCCCCCTCGTGTCTTAAGTACATGTGTCTTTAAGCTCGTGTCTTATCAACCCAAGGTCTCTTACCTCAAGGTTTTTGTATTTTTCTTGTATAGTTCACACATGTTGTTTTTGACATTTTATTCCTAAAGACATAACGAGAAGAAGCATTACTCTCTGTCCCCCCTTCCTCTTCTGCCTCCTCCAGCCCATGCCGACATCCATCCCTTCTGGGTTCTATGCCCTGAAACTGCACTCTGGCAGAATAAAACTGGGTGGCAGACACAAAGGCACTGTCAGCAAGATGAACTGATGAAATGTCTGCAAATGAGAAAACTTGGTATAATCCACATAATGCCTTATTTTACAATCATTTTTTTTTAAATGAACTTAACCCAATTTTCATCATCCTCCCTAGAAAATGAGACTGAGAATGAGCAGGAACAACGGATAGGAGTGGGTCCTAGGTCCTGCAGGTGCCAGAGATAAAACTTGAGCTCCAGGCATACTCATTCCCCTAGTTAAGTGCTACTTGGACCCTTCACACTCTCTTCAGTGAAAAGAATTATTATCCCTTTCCTGTTTTTCCACTATGGAGCTTTGGCATTTCATCAATTGGCATATCCTCCAACATAGGCTGAAAAGTTTCTAAAGTTTTTGCACAAAATATGGAGAGACAATTCTGTCTATGACATAAAACGTCATTTTGAATGAGGACTTTTTTTAATGAAAAGAAGTGAAACTGGTTACTTGGCATTCACCCTTCATGACAAGTAAATGGTAAAGAAAAAAAGAATGTAAAAAAAAAAAGTCGTGAAGTGGGACGAACCTGAAGGACACTGAAGCCCTTCGGATGTGATGAAGCACAAGTGCTGCAGACAGTAGCCAGGAATGGAATGGCATTTCCCCTGTGGGCACCTCGGCAATGACAACTCAAGAGAGATGGGACTTGCTGTTAAGGGCAAGAGGGCTGTGGGAGAAGAGTAAATACCGCATGGTGAAGGAGACCGTCGTACATGTCCAACCTGCTTCCCTTTCTTCACAGATCATTTGATTTCTGCTTTTCATTATTCCTGTCTTCAAACAATAATAAATATTCATGTGTGGCCAAATATACATCAAGGTCTAACAGATACAGCTTTGGAAAAGGCATGAGTTGTCTAATGTTAGGAAGACCTAGATATGTTTTAAAGACAGATGATAAGAGTTATTGCAAAAGAAATTGAGAAATAAAGAATCATGTTGATATGTGGATATTCTACAAAGGAAGAAGGAAGAAATTCTAGCCATGAAGTTGGCTGGGGAAATATTCTTGTTGGAATTGGCATTCATGTATGCTGTGACAGAGAGCAAGGATTTATCAGTCTACAAATGAAGAATGAAAATTCCAGCTCAACTGGTCACCCAAAAAAACACACATAAATGCACGTATTATATACATGAGACAAATAATATTATTATTAGGATGTTCTGTTTATAATACTGAAATAGCACAGATAGTTCATGAGGAATTCTGAGTTCTGAATAACCTTATAGAAATTATAGAAGAATATGAATATTACGTGGATAAAGGGAAGATAATGCAAATAAATGTGTGTAAGAAAGAAATGCAAAATGATTCCTCGCATATTTTTAGTGACATTGAATGGGTGAAAAAAGTTAGAGGTGATTACATAATTAGGAGAGGACGATAGCTCCCTAGATGAGTTCTTACACAAAACTATGGCAGCCAAGAGGTGATGGAAGGTGGAAGTAGAATTGTCAGGATGTAGTGATGGGCTTGGTGAGGCAACACACAGCGGTAGAGGTGGAGACGGCTGTAAGATTTTCTCGTTTATTATGAAGTGAGCTTTTGAGCAAAGAGCTTTTTCATTTTGCGCTTGCTTGAACCAGTGCAGTCAGCTCTCCGCGTTGGAAGATTCTTCATCCACGTTTTCAACCAACTGCATGTGAAAACTGCTGGGAAAGAATTGATTCTTTCCCAAACATGCACAGGCTGCTATTTCTTGTCATTCTTCCCTAAACAACACAGTGAATCATCTATTTCCCTAGCATTTATGTTGCATTAGATATTATAGACAATCTAAAGACGATGTAAAGCATAGGAGAAAGTAAGAATAGGTTATATGCAAATCCTGTGCCATTTGGAGGGACTTGAGCATCTGTGGATTTTGTCATTCACCAGAGTTCTTGGAAGTAATCCCCATCAGATACCAAAAGATATCGTATTTTGATTCCTTTGAGAGAGTTGGCAAGTGGAGCAGAAAATAAAAGTTAAATTTTAAATCTAGAAGTAAACATGGAATTATGTCTATCCTTGACTCAGTGTGTTTAGCATAAATAGAGCTCCATATTCCTCATAAAAAGGTGAAAATGAACTATGATTAGAAAGCCAATTAATTATTAGAATTTTCTTAAATGTTTATAATTTTAAATTTAAACTCTAGGTATACTGAATTTAAAAAAATATTTTTATGTAAGAGTTCTTAGACCTATGAGCTGATTAACCTTCTGTTGCGTTACCAGCTCTGTAGTTCTGACTGTAACTCAATAGAAAGGAACATTTAGGGGACAGAATGGGTGCTGTCTCCAAATGACCTTTAAACTTTATTAATGACTGAGAACAGCAGATGTTTATAAGATTTCAAGTCAATTGCAATTAACCATTGTTTAAGAAAAATAATTAATTATGCAAACCACTCCCACCATTTAAATACCTATCCATGCAATGCTATATTCAGAGAAGCATAATAAAAATTAAGATTTTGATTGAACTTC
The DNA here is from genome assembly GCA_963574655.1 of Perodicticus potto. Lineage (NCBI taxonomy): Eukaryota > Metazoa > Chordata > Mammalia > Primates > Lorisidae > Perodicticus > Perodicticus potto. The sequence continues at coordinate 1,371 of CAUYRH010101830.1, read as the reverse complement.
ATAATGAAGAAAGTGCTTTCACACTAAAACGATTCTTTTAAAATTGTTTAATCTCAGAAAAACATGAACGTATTCTAGTGAATTTGTTTTGTCACAAAAGAAATTGAGAATTCAACACATTTCAGTGTCAGAATGGTGAAAGTTTTATCAAATTAATGCGGTATTTGGTAATGAAGTTAGGATACAAACTAAATTTTCAGACTGACTCCAATCCACTCAATCAGTCATAGAGAGTTAAGACAATTTTGAAAAAATATTCATTGAAGCCTATGTCATTTCCTCTTGGAGTGCCTGTCAAAGGGGAAAGGTTTTGTTTGTTTGTTTATTTATTTGTTTGTTTTCTCTAAATTACATGTATTTGAGGATGGGATGTACATAGTAAAACAGCTGCACACACAAAAAAGTAATTTGGGGACTTATGACTGAAAAGCTTAAAATACTCTTTGGGAAGCAAAGTCACAAAAACGCGCTTTTGTTAGGGAAGTGACTGATCATAGAAGTGTGGAAATGGATAACACTCGAAAACTGGTTTCAGATGTAGTAAGAGTTTATACAAGAAGAATATTAAAGATTTTGGCAGAAGAAAACAAGACAAAGTCCAAATAGGATAAACCATAAAAAAAGGAACAGGAAATATGTCTCAGCTTTATGGTAGAGATGTCTATTAATGAGAGAAGGTAAATGCAGTCTCTGGTCATATTGAGAGATTGTAATTTCAGGGTAAATTGTGACTAAATTGATAAACAGGGCCATTGTCTTGTTTTTTTTAAAAAATATTTTAGCAAGAGAAATAGTTTCTTCAGACAAACTCTTAGATGAAACCCAAAAGTATGAGGCAAATTAAATTAGAGAAACCTCAGTGGAAGCTGGAAGGGGATAGTGTACGTCTTTGCTTATGATGAGAAGTGTGATTATATTAAAACGAGAATGTTTAGACCACAGAACGCCCTACAAAGTGAAAACGGGTCCGATCACAATTGAACCACAAATAGTGCAGCAAATACTATGGGCACAACATGATCTGGAAACATGATATGAATTCAGACGGGAATACAATTTTCCCTATAAGACTAACAGTTTTTAAAAACTTACAAAGCACAATATTAATAAGGACATGAAAAAATAAGCAGGCACTCTCATACACCACTGGAGAAAGAGACTTATTCTCACTTGCATTTTATTTTTTTTAATTTATTTTTTTAAGTCATTTGTACATAGATCATGAGTACATTTATGCCATTATGGGATTCAATGTGTTGATTATTTGTACAAATTGGAGTGCTTACATCCTACTAATCAACATAGCCTTCACCTCATTTACCCAATTACAGCATTAAGACATTTGTGTTCTGCACCTGATAGATCCAACTT
>CAUYRH010101828.1:0-45224 GCA_963574655.1 Perodicticus potto | reverse complement strand
AACCTCCAATTCCTGGGCTCAAGCGAGTCTCTTGCCTCCGCCTCCCAAGTAGCTGGGACTACAGGCACCCGCCACAACGCCCGGCCATTTTTTGGTTGCAGCCGTCATTGTTGTTTGGCGGGCCCAGGCTGGATTCGAACCCGCCAGCTCAGGTGTACATGGCTGGCGCCTTAGCCCGTTGAGCCACAGGCGCCGAGCCCTCTTTGTTATTTTTAAAGATTCCTGAGACAGCCCTTTCTCCCAGGTCTCAGAGAACCCTGACATAGCCCATCTGATGGCCACAGAGTGCCCTGAGTTAGCCCTCATTATATGAAGAAAATCCAGATACAGCTCCTCTGCTAATCGTGGACCCAGGTAAGCCCTTCCCCAAAAGTCACTGACTGCTGAGATAGCCCTTCCACTAGCATAAGATCCCTCAGACAGTCCTTATGGCAGTGATTTTCTTTTTTTCTTTCTTTTTTTGTTTTTTTTGAGACAGAGCCTCAAGCTGTCACCCTGGATAGAGTGCTGTGGCATTACAGCTCACAGCAACCTCCAATTCCTGGGCTCAAGCGAGCCTCCTGCCTCCGCCTCCCAAGGAGCTGGGACTACAGGCGCCCGCCACAAGGCCCGGCCATTTTTTGGTTGCAGCCGTCATTGTTGTTTGGTGGGCCCAGGCTGGATTGGAACCCACCAGCTCAGGTGTACATGGCTGGCGCCTTAGCCCGTTGAGCCACAGGTGCCGAGCCATGGCAGTGATTTTCAACAGGTGTGCCATGAGAGAATCTTAGGTATGCTGCAAAAAATTTTAAAGATCATTAATTAAGGCTCAGTGCCTGTGGCTCAACGGGCTAAGGCGCCAGCCACGTACACCTGAGCTGGCGGGTTTGAATCCAGCCCGGGCCCGCCAAACAACAATGACGGCGGCAACCCAAAAAAAATGCCTGGGCATTGTGGCGGGTGCCTGTAGTCCCAGTTACTTGGGAGGTGGAGGCAGGAGACTCGCTTGAGTCCAGGAATTGGAGGTTGCTGTGAGCTGTGATACCATGGCGCTCTACCCAGGGTGACAGCTTTAGGCTCTGTCTCAAAAAAAAAAAAAAAAAAAAGATCATTAATTAAGTTATTTTAGAAAGAAGTTCAAAGCACAGTAAGTATATTCTTTTTTTTTTACTCTTTTTTTGAATTAACATAACTTAAGCGTGCCTCGGAAGTTTAACTATAGGTTCAAGTGTGCTGATTAAAAAGGTTGAAAGACACTGCCTTATGGTATAAGCACACCCTGACTTAAACTCAGTGATAGCGAAGAATCCAGACATAATTTCTTTTCTGATCAGGAAGAGCTTGGGCTGGCTCTTCCTCAGGTCACAGAGAGGTCTGAGACGCTCCTCTGACAGACACAAAGCCATCAGAGTAGCTCCTCACAGGCACTCAGACACTACAGACAGTCCCTGTGATGTGTGAGATACAAACCGCCTGAGATATAAACCGTCAACTTACGTTGAAGAACCTACAGACAACCCTTCTACCCAACTCACAGAAAGCCCTGCAGTAGCATGACTGCTGATTATAGAGTCCTGGAATGACACCCTAGTCTGAAGAAACCCTTCAGACAGACCTTCAAGTAGACCCCAACATAAAAAGAGATCCCAGAGTCATTTCCCAACTTCCAAGATCCCTGAAAGAGTCTTTCACACAGACTGGAGGTAGCTCTTTGCTGTTGACAGGGACCTCTGAGATGTCCTTCCTATGTTTCTAGTGTAAGAAGTTTCTTGAGACAGCCCTAGGAGAAACCCCTGAGTTAGCCTCCTTAGTGTGTGAAGAACTCCACGGTCAATGATGGAGAGAAGATGCCTTCAAAGGTAAAGAGATGATTGAGATAACCCCTGGGGAAGACAGGATGGAGATAACCCCTCTAGGAAGTCATAGAAACATCTGAGATAACCCCAGTCAAGAACCCTAGAATAAACCCTCTCAAGTTGGGAGACCTATGAAATAACCTACATAGAGACCCAGATAGATGACATGCATCCTAAATATACGACAAGACCACTAAGATACTGGCTCGGAAACAAATAGCTCAGAAGCACCCTGCAGAGAGGCAAACATCCCTGAGATAGCCCTTAGAGGCCAGACACCTTAGAGATGGTATGTCTAGTGTGAAAACGCTCTAAGACAGACCTTCAGAAGAGAGCTCTGATATGTCCCTCTGATGTGGAAAGACTCGAAACATAGTCCTTGGTGTTCAAAACCTTAGTGTGGGATGATCCCTCAAAAGGCCCTTCAGATAGCCCCCAGCAGCAGGTAAGCCTTACTTCTTGGCAATGTTGAGCATCTTAAGTTTCTTCTTCATTCGTGGTCGAGAAGTGGTGGAGACAGAGGCATCCACCAAGGAGGAAGTGGACTGTGACACCTGAGAGAATTAAGGAGGGAAAGGGTCATTTGATAAGTCAGACCCTGGGAGAAGAGGGGAGCAGATTCAGGGGCACTTCATTAAGGAGGGAAGGATGATATATATCCCTAAAAGGAGTAAATAGGAAAGGGGTAGGGCCTCTGTGTGGTCAGTGTGAACCCCAGGGAGTCCTGGACTCACCTTCCGCATAATCTTCCGGCCATAGAAAAGCACTTTGTCCCTCTTCCGGAACCGATACCGGGGGCCATCCGGGGCAGGTGTTTCTGAGAGGGGGGAGAGGGACACTCCGATCTCTGCGCGAACACCACACCGCAACCCCCACCTCTACCGCTTCAAGGACCCGTACGATTCGGCTCCCCACCCCACAGCCTCCCATGAGGGGCCCTCTGGTCCTCACTCGGCACTCGCAGCCTCCGCACCACCAGGAGGATGAGCACGGCCGTGACCAGCACCGCCACTCCAGCGCCGATCATTACGCCCAGCACCTGCGGGACAAACGGCACGGGCTGTGCACCGCAAATCCGTCCTGCTGAGCCCTCCCCGGGGGCCAGGACGTCCCGGGGCCCATCCCTCTCCGTCACCTTAGCCCCCGAGGAGTTCGTAGCCTGCCCGTGCCTCGATGTCTCCATCTGTAGAATGGGCCAGCGCAGCTCCCTCCCCGGGGGCGCTACTCTCCTTCCCCTGTGGCCGGGCGCCCACAATGCACGCTGGGAAACGTAGTTCCACAGGAACAGACGCAGTCTTGTTCTCGCGAGACTACGGTGATGCGCGCTGAGCACGTCGGGAGTAATAGTCCCCAACCCTTACCATTCCTGTTTGCAGCGGGGCCTCCATTGGCTGCTTCAGACTGGGCGGCAGATGCGGTAGCACGGAGTCTTGGGGAATCAAGGAGCAGAAAAAAAATCCATGCAAGTCGTCAACCTGGGCCCGCCCCGCCCCTAAGCGCAAGCCCGGGGCCTTGGGTACCTACCGCTTGGGCGGCTTCTCCACTGGATGTGGGTGGGAGGGGCAGGAGCTGGAAGGGCGCTATGGGACTGAGGGATGGGGCAAATTGACCTCCCAGCCCTAGCCGGGGCGGGTTAGATGAGTCCCCAGCTCCCTGCCTGGTTCCCTTCTCCTACGCAGACGTAGTTCCGCTCGTCTAATTCCACCCTGGGGCCAAAGGGTAGCAGACCCGGCGCCCACTGGGAGCAGCCCGCAGGCAGGCTCCCCTCAGGGTACCCTGGCCACCACTGAGGCCTCTTTTTCTCTGCGGGATTGATCGATCCTGACCAACCAACCCACTAGGCCGCAGCCCCTAGCCCATGCAAAGACTGGATGCCGCCCCCCAAGAAGAAAACTGGGGGCCGCAAACCAGAAGGTCAGGGGTGCGGGAGAACACCTGGTGTTCAGACAGCTACTGCTCCAAGCATGCCCACGGGAATACTCGGGAACTTGGGCATGCAGAAGTGCTGCAGGGGGCTCTCACAGGAGGAGTCCTGGGGCAATACCCGTGTCTTCAAAGAGTCTTACTCGAAGTGGTGTGGGTTCGCTGGATGTTACTAGTTTATGCTAAGGATTTATTATCACGTAACAGTAAAGTTTATGGGGTCTCTGATGGTACGGAGCAGCAACTGGACTCCGGGAACTACGCTGGCGCCATTGCTGGGAGGCGTAACCAGGGACGCTGGAATTACTGGGGGCCACTGTAAAGTTAATGAGACTCTGGGGAATACAGGGATACTTCTGGGAAAACCAGGAGCTGGGGGGTGGGGCCACATCCCTGGGGTCGTCCGAGTATAAGGCTGGCCCTGGGTAGGCGTCTGGGCTCCTCGGAAGACTGAGGAATGCTGGAATATTACTGGTACTTTTCTGGGAAGCTGAAGATGTTTCTGTCAGTGCTGGAGTATTGATGGAAATTCAGGGGGAATTACTGGGCTACTAAGACGTTACTTGGAAAATATCTGGATGAGCGGTCTCTCTCCACCCCAGGGAACACTAGGCTACCGGTGCAGAAACACCTGCCCGGGACTGGTAGGGGGATGGGTACATCAGAAAGTCAAGAGTTACCAAGAATGATGGAGGGCAGATCTTGGGAAAATCGGGGCTCGCTAACAATCCCCGAAGGGATGGTGAAACCAACTCACCCAGTGACCGCAACCAGGATCCACCCTGCTCCAACACCGCTAGCTTTCCGCCCGGTTCCGCAGACGCAGCCCCTTTAAATTATTCACCGCACGGCGCACCGCAGCCCCGCCCCGCGCAAGCTGAGAGTGGCGAAGACTTAAAGGGACCACAGCCCGGTAAGCTCAAAGACGGCCCATCCCGTTAGAAATGAGAACCACAAGTTTATTTTCCCTTTTATTTAACATCCACCCCACCCCGTCCCCCTACCTGATACCCAAGGGTCCAGCCCAACTGGCCTAGGCCCTCCCAGAGCACGGCAGGGAGCTCATTCTTTTTTTTGAGACAGAGTCACACTATGTCACCCTAGGAGAGTGCCATGGCATCACAGCTCACAGCAACCTCAAACTCTTGGGCTTACGCGATTCTTTTGCCTCAACCTCCCAAGTAGTTGGGACTACTACTATCAGTAGTAATAATAGCCCACAATGCCCAGCTATTTTTCTGTTGCAGTTGTCATTGTTGCTTAACTGGCCCAGGCTGGGTTTGAACCCGCCAACCTCGGTGTATGTGGCCGACACTGTAACCACTGTGCTACGGGTGCTGAGCTAGGGAGCTCATTCTTAAAAGCAAACCCTAAAAATAAATAAGCATGGGTCCCCACAGTTGGGATGTGGTGGAGTCAATTCACCAGCAGCGAATGCTCCTCTGAGGCGTCCCTGAAGGTGGGAAAAAAGAAGGGCCGTCAGTTTTCTCTGGCACGTCTCCCTTCCCCCAGCCCCCAACCTGGAACAGATCCCAGACTTGGATTCGAACCTGCCACAACAGCAAAGGAGGCTGCAAGTAGAGCCGCTACCACGGCGAAACTTGCCAGAGGTAGGGCTGTCCTGGCACTGTGCAATGTAGGCCTGGAGCTCACTCTTCTCTGCACCTGCTCCATCAGGGTGCTGAGGGAGAGAAGCCAGCAGGCCTGCCCTGAGAGCAGCCCTCCAACTGCAAGGCCCTTGAGGTCTGCCCTCCCCTCCAGCCATCCTTGCTGTGCCTGCTACCTGTCCTTCCTCATGTTTGCTTCCACATGGAGACCCTCTCTGAACACGCTGCTTCTTCATTGGCCTGGTGCTCTAAGCACCTATAGCCAGGCCTGACACAACCTGTGCACTTGATTAACTGTATCATCTGATGCACGTTGTGCACAGCTCTGGGAGCATGGCCTGAGTGACAGGAACATATCTGTGGCAACACTTGAAACCATTCATGGAGAAAGGAGGCGCACATATCTGCCCCTAACACAGGATGCAGAAGAACCTTTCATCAGAACCTTCTCTCCTCTCAACCTCAAGGAGCCCCTCTCTTTAAGTCCTTCCTGGCTACTAGGCATTTGCCTTGGCTGTTCTTTCTGTTAGGTTCCCATTTCCTCATTCTGGAACTCTCTATTGTCCAATATGGTAGCCACTAGCCACACTGGCTTTTGAGCACTCGGTATGTGGATGGAGCAAGTTAGGAACTGAATTTGGAATTATATTTTGTTTGAATTAAAATAAAGATCAAAATGTAAATAGTCACATATATCTAGAATTAAACAGTAGACAGAACATTCCAGAAACTTTCCTGCATCCATCTTAATACCAGTCTAAAACAGATATCCGCTCTGTACCCTTCCACTCCTTCATACCTCTCAACAGTTGGTCCATTCCTGTACCATCCCTCTCACCCTCAGGCTTTGGAGAGACCATATACACTCAATTTCCCTCAATTCTCAGAGCCCAGCACAAAGCCTGGTCCACAACAGGCCCTGTGATATGTTTGCTGAAAGAGTCCTGTCTACCTGTAATCCCCACATCTCACTCAATCTCCTTTCTCTCCCGAGCCTTGCAGGCTGCACGAAAACCTCTGTTCCAGGCCACATTCTTCTTGGCTTTGTAGGGTCTCCCATATTCTCTCCCCAGGTCTTCTCTGCTTACTTGTTGTGTCCTCAAGACCCTGTCATAGCTGATGCCAAGAGACCTGGAGCCCAAGCTCAGGGCTGTGCATGCCTGTGTGTGGCAACCCTGGGAGACAGGTGGTAGGGAACATGTGGCACCATGTGGCTGACCTTGATGGTGTCATAGGCGCCGGTGATGAGTGCAATAAACAGGCTCAGCACCATGTAGATGAAGAGGCTGATGAAGGAATAGAGGTAGATCTGGGAGAAGAGCCAGACCAGGCTGCTGTGGCCCTGCTGTGCCTGCATCGCTGCAAACGTCACGAACATGTCGTCCCCGTTGATGAGTGAGAACAGGCATTCGGATACCATGGACAGTGAGCGGAACTGCCAGCAGGGCAGAGGGGTCAGAGGGAGCTGTGGGTGCAGCTGGGAGCTGGGGTTAGGGCAGGGTCCCTGGGGGTCAGTAGTCATGATGGGACCAGCTGAGGGTCACCATGTCAACGGTGGGATCCCAGGGTCAATGACAAAGTCATGGGGTCACTGTCAGGGTCAGAATGCAAGATTGCTACAGATCTGCTAGTCAGGCCCTGGAGGCTGAAGTGGGTCTTACTCAGCGTAATCAGGTCTGGAGAGACCAGGGGTCAGAGGGCTTAGGGAGCCAGGTACCCTCCCACTATAGGCCATAAGAACCCCCAGCCCTGGTGGCCCCTACCTTCACATGATAGGGTCCCAGCACAATCCAGCCGCAGAAGCAATAGCCCAGGTAGATGACGGCCACACAGCAGCAGAAGCGCATGACGCTGGGTAGGGCCACCCGAAGCGTGGCAATGAGAATCTGAAGTGAGGCAGAGAGGGTCACACTGAGGGGATGGCCACAGCCCTAGTCAGCTACAGGCAACCAGGTGGCAGTGAAGTGGGTAAGAGCTCTATGAGGTCAAGACTGGGAGTTTAGAAGGGGCAGGGCTGTCCCAAGGGGGTCTGATGATACCCCACAGCTACCCAGTTGCAGTGACAGGTTATGTCTGAGGTAGTCAGGTATGAGGAAGAGGCTTGCAACAGGCTGTAGACGTGCAGTGGCTGGTGGGTGCTGTGTATACATATCTATTTCAGGGGGACCTGGGGCGGCCGATCAGAGGCTCTGACACCTGGTTCAGGCCCAGCCTATGTGCAAGAAACTCACATTGTACTTGTGGAAGAAGGTCAGATAGCGGATGACGCCCACCCAGACGAGCAGTGTCGAGGTGCCCAGAAGGATGCTGCAGACATCATAACTCGCCAGGTTCTGGGGATGAAGCACTGTCAAACCATCTAGCAGGGAGGACATGGACCAGGTAGGCAGAGGGGCCAAGGGTAGGGCAAGGTCAGGACCCACCTTGGCCTCGATTCCAATCTTCATGATGGTGCCTGAGATGGTGAGCACATCACTGGTGACCAGCAGAATATACCAGCCGTTGACAAATTCCAGCCGTTCCCATAGGCTGATCACCCTTCCCCGCTGCCGCCACATGAATGCAACAAATTCCTGCAGAAGGCAGCTGAGGTGAGTGCCTGTCCAGGCACCAGACCCTCAAGACCCCTGGCCTTTGTCACCCCAGAGCTGGGTGAGGTAGGTGCCAGTACATGTGATGCTGGGGCCTCACATTCTGCAGTAGGAAGCCACGGAGCAGTGAGCGGGCACACAGCAGGAAGGACAACGAGCAGGTGAGGATGACCACCACATCAAACAGGAGCCGGAAGCTGTTGTCTCCTGCAGGAAGGATGAGAGGGGCACGGAGGTTTGGGTGACCAAGCTAGAGATGGCGGCAGGAGCTGCATGGCTGGTTTTGACTGGTCGGGAGCCCTGGTCAGCACCTGTCTGGGGATCGGGGGCTCACCATGCCTGAAGACACTGGGGTGCTTACACTCCTGGATGTGGGCCTGGGTCTCCAGGCTGATGGGGACACGCCCGCTGTGTGCTTTATTATCAAACATGATCTGCAGGGGGCAGAAGAAGGCAGAGTAAACCTCAGCAGCCTCAAGCTCCCTGGACCCTCCCAAGTATGCCCTCTGACTGGGTGTCAGTCCTAACACTTAGGAACCCTGCGGGTCTGTGCCCAGATCACACTGAGTTCTCACCAGGACACTGAAAGTGTAGCAGTCTGGGATCTCATTGTTGATGAGGCTCTGGAGATTGATGGTCTTCAGCTGGAAGTGGATGGTGACGTTGATCAGCCTATGGGGGAGGCTCAAGTGAGGGGCAGGGGGCTCTAGAGGTCCCCTCCCAGCCCAGGTACCAGGTCCCCAGTCCCTTGCTGACTTGGCAGTTGGCAGGGGAAGTGCTCACACAGCAGGCACCAGTGCAGTGGGGCCCTGCCCCCCACCCAGGGAAATGGCTGCCTAGGCAACAATGCCTGGCACTCTGCCCTCCTCACCCCGGGGCCCAGCCCTTAAGGAGACCCCTCTAGAGAGCAAGCAGTACTTGTGGAATTTGAGAGTGAGGTTCTTGTAACTGGAGCTGCCAACGTAGAAAGCAAGATCATCACTGGGGGGCAGGGGAGGTCGCTCAGGAGGGTCCACCCCAATGCACTCTAAGGACAGGGAGTGAGGGAAGGGCCTCAGGGGATGGGGGGAAGCCAGGCTGGTCTCCTCAGAGTCCCCAGCAGCCTTCTCCCCTCCTCCACTCCCTGCTTCCTGCTTAAAATTTTGTTTTTTCTCCCTAGGGTATGGCCTGGTCTGCCCTACAGAGACCAAGGGCCTGGAACTCCGTGGCTGCCCTAAATGTTTGGTGAACAAACAGTATTAAGAAATAATACCCAGCACCTTCTACATAATAAGCATTGTACTAAGGACATCAATTTTTTTTTATTTTTTGAGATGAGTCGCTCTTGGTAATGTCATGGCATCACAGCTCACAGCAACCTCAAACTCTTGGGCTTAAAAGATTCTCTTGCCTTAGCCTCCCAAGTAGCTGGGACTCATTCTGCCACAATGCCCGGCTATTTTTTTGTTGTAGTTGTCATTGTTGTTTAGCAGGCATGGGCCGGGTTTGAACCCGCCAGCCCTGGTGTATGTGGCTGGCGCCCTAACCACTGAGCTACGAGTGCCAAGCCAAGACATCATCATTATTATTATTATTATTATTTTTAGACAGAGTCTCACTCTGTTGGCCTGGATAGAGTGCTGTAGCGTCAAAACTCACAGCAACCTCAAACTCCGGGGCTCAAGTGATCCTCTTGCCTCAGCCTCCCAAATAGCTGGGACTAGAGTCACCCACCATAAGGCCCAACTAATTTTTCTATTTTTAGTAGAGACAAGGTCTCACTCCTTCTCAGGCTGGTCTCAAACTCCTGAGCTCAGGTGATCCTCCCACCTCAGCCTCCCAGAGTGCTGGGATTACAGGTGTGAGCCCCACGCCCAGCCAAAGCAGACATCAATTTATTAAAGATCAAGACAGCCCTATCTCGTGAATATAGGACAGTCACAGCTTGTGATTTTAATCCCAGCAGCCCGGGCTCTGAAGAGTGAAGCCCTGCCCTAACCACTCACCAGTTTCCACCATTGGGTCAATGTCAAAGGTGTCATTGGCTGGGTCCACGTGGCCATGGCGGTAGTACTGCTGACAGAGAGCCAATGCCGAGCCATTCACGGAAGGCCCACCCCCACCCCGGACATAGGCATACCGGCCCAGGGACACATCAGGCAGCATCAGGTACTGTGGGCAGAGCAGGGAAGGTCGGTCAGCTATGCATACTCCCTGCCACATGCCCACCTGTGCCCACCCGGCTGCACCTGGTCCACAGCATGGAAGATGGCTTGGTAGAGCTGCTCCCGTGTGTAGGCGGCAATGGTGTCATCTGCCCCATCTGAGTAGCCCCGCAGGAAGAGGTGTCGGAAGGCAATAGTGTTCTCTTCCCGGAATGTCACTGCTAACTGATTGCTGAGCCCAAACAGGATGAGCTGCAGAGAGGGTAGGAGAGGTTGGCACTGCAGAGATGGGACTTCCCTGGGGGAACAGGTGCAGAAGGAAAAGGAGGACCCTAGAAACATCACTCAGCTCCATGCCACATGCCCACTGTTTTGTCCCTGACAGCCAACACAGTGGGCACCCATATATCTCATGGTAGCAGTTAATATTCATTAAATATTAGCCTAGGCAACATAGCAAGATTGTCTCTACAAAAACAATTTAAAAACTAGCCAGGGGTGGTGGTATGAGCTTGTAGTCCCAGCTACTTGGGAGGCTGAGGCAGGATTGCTTGAGCTCAGGAGTTCAAGGTTACAGTAAGCTATAATCACAACATTGTACTCCAGCCTGGGTGGCAAAACGAGACCCTGTCTCTTAAATACAAAATACTTTAGAAAATGTTCAATAAATGTTTATAGGGGACTGGGCATGGCGGCTCACACCTTTATACCTCCCAGCACCCTGGGAGGCCGAGGTTGGTAGTCTGCTTGAGCTCAGGAGTTTGAGACCAGCCTGAGCAAGAGTAAGACCCTTTCTCTAAAAACAGCCAGGCATTGTGGTAGGCACCCATAGTCCCAGCTACTTGGGAGCCTCAGGAAAAAGAAACACTTTAGCCCAGAAGTATGAGGTTGCTGTGAGCTATGATGCCACAGCACTCTACTGAAGGCAACAAAATGAGCCTGTCTCAAAAAAAAAAAAAGTTTACTGGATACTGAGTTCTGTGTTAAACCCATACCTACAGGGTACATATCATGATCAAGCCCACTTTACCAAGGGGAAATTAAGAGTCATGGTTACATGCCTAAAGATATAGCCCAAGGTCAGAAGCAAGAACTTAGGGTAGTGGCTATGAGTGATTCACACTGGGGTCCCCATAACCCAGCACAGGGCATAACATGAGGGAGGAAGGACCATATGGTCAGACTGCCTAGGTTCAAATCCTAGTTCCCAATGCTGTGTGACTTTGGACAAGGTCCTTAACCTCTCTGAGCCTTTGTAGGGGCATCAACAGGTTGCTAGGACCTCAAATGGTGTTGATGAACCTAAAAGGAGCCACTGTACACACAGATGGCTTCCTGACTGGTCACTGCCACTGGCATTCTCATGTTGCCATAAGGAGTCAGGACTAGGCTCCCATTCCAAGACCCTCATTCCAGGAGGCATTCTACTGGGGCCCCTTCTTGGCTGATCTCACCTGCACAGTGACCACCAGGATCTTGACCACCTGCAGCATCAGCTTGCAGGGCTTGCGGCCCTTGGCCCGAAACTTGTCACAGGGACTCATGAAAAAGTACTTGAGACGACGGCGAAGGTCTTCCTCTTCAGGGGGTGTTGGAGGGGCCGGTGAAGCTCCCGCCTGGGAACCATACCCAGGGTTGGGGGTCAACAGCCGCTCGGTCTCTGTGGGAATGGGAGAGGGTGCTGGGGACTAAGCCCAGGCAGCTTCCCCCGCCTCCTTCCCCAACAGGAGAGGCAGTGATGACCTTTTTTCATGCCTTATGTTCCTGCCAAGGAAGAACTTTGAAAGCTCTAAGGAAAACCAGAAGATCTGCAACACTGCATGGATGTATGCAATAGTACTGCTAGGCGGTTATAAATCTGGGTCTGAGAGTCAAAATGGCCTGAACTGATTCCTGCTTCTGCTGCTCACCAGCCAGGACAGAACACTCAGTCTCTCTGACCCTCAGTTTTCTCATCTGCAAAATGGAGCAATAATCATCTTCCATGGAAATGTTGAGGAGTGGATACTTACAAAGCATTTATCACAGGGGTTGGTACATAGTGATTGTCAGAACATTCCATCAGTGTTCCTGTTGTTGATTAGAGGGCAGATAATGAGCCAATCCTACTAGCTACTCACAGGACATTCAAGGCTCTCAGGCTTATCCCAATTCTTGCCTCCAGGCATGAGTGCAGAACTCAGCCCGCATTCCAGTTTTTTCTGGACAAATAGCCAAAGGATGACTTCTGCACTCATAACAACCTCGCCCATCAGCTGATAACCCTCATGAGACACAGGCCTGGAAAAGGATTGATCAATCATAACAGTAATAATGATGGAACATAGTTGCTGAAGACTCAATTTACCTTTCAAAAAGGCACCAGCCCCTGAAAAGCACACAGCCCTAGGATCAAATCCCAGATCTGCCACTTCCCAGTTAGGTGACCCAAGAATACCTCCCTCAGCCTAAAAGTGGAAATAAAAAATGTCTACCCCTAGGCTGAGATACTGACACTGCTCTGAGAATTCATCAAGACAAGGCAGGTAAAGACCTTGATAATTCTTCAGAAAAGAGAAACTAATCTAATCACTGTTTATTTCTCTGGAGCCTAAGGAGAAGATCCAGGCAACTGCTGGAGTTAGCCTGTAACTGTAGCTCAGAACTGTCCCCGGACACATACCCTCTGGGAGAATCCTGATGCTTTCCAGGGCCTGGCCCCAGCCTGCAAAGCTGTCAGGATAAATGTGAATGCTGTCAGAACCTGCTGTGCAGAGAGGGCCCCTCCCTTTGGAACTTGGATGCTGCTGTGGCTGTTTACAAGTAGTCTCAGGTGACACCAGAGGGCAGGCTCTGCCTCCTTGGCTAGGATCACAGTCAGCACACCCCAGACCCTGCCAGTTAGTGCACCTGGCAGGTAGGGGTCCCCAGCTAGCTCCAAAAGGGGTGGCCAACACAAGGGTCTTCCTCAAGCCTCCCCAAGGAAAGGCGGTCTCTGCACCAGCTGGAAGCCTGAGTTTAAGAAGGGCTTGTGCGGAACCCATAGCTCAGTGGGTAGGGCGCCGGCCACATACACGGAGGCTGGTGGGTTCGAACCTGGCCCGAGACAGCTAACAACAATAATGACAACTGCAACAAAAAAGTAGCCAGGCGTTGTGGCAGGAGCCTATAGTCCTAGCTACTTGGGAGGCTGAGGCAAGAGGGTCGCTTAAGCCCAAGAATTTGAGACTGCTGTGAGCTGTGACACCACAGTACTCTACCAAGGGCGACGTAGTGAGACTCTGTCTAAAAAAAAGACAAAGAAAAGAAGGGGCAGCTTGCGCGAGTTTGGACACCTGAAACTGAGTTAGTCACCTGGAGGCAATCTCACGTGCGGGCTAGAGAAGCAGGTGCCTGCTGAATTCCAGCAAACTTGTGCTATCGAGCGCCTAGCCTCTAAATGGAAATCCTGGGAACCTCAGCCCCCGACTGGCAGCTAGCTTGCTGCCTGAGAGTGGTAACTCATCGCAGGAGCCCCGCCGCCCCAGGTCGGAGAAGCTGGCCGCCGCCCAGGTTCTAGGAGCCGTCTCTGCCCGTAACTCCACCATGGGGAAACTGAGGAGTCAGCCGGAGTACAGAAAAAGAAACTGGGAGCCCTGCCGTCCCAGGTCGGAGAAGCTAGCAGCCCTCCCGTCTACCCTCCGCTTGCAGTCGGGGACCCGCGGCGCCGTCCGCGCCCTCACCTGAGCCGCACCGGCCGACTGGGGCTGCCATGCTAGGCCGGGGAGCGCGGGACGCCGGCGGGCACGGCCGCGGGCAGCCTGGGTCCGAGAGCCCGCCGCTGTCACCCCGGCTTCGCCCCCTCGCCGCGCAGCTTCAAACACTCCCGCATCAGCTGATCCGCGCCTCGGTCACGTGACCAGGGAAGCACAGAGTCCCACGTGACCGATTCGGTCCCGCCCCTGGCGCCAGGACAACCCGCCTCTCGCCAGAGCAGCCCGCATGCGTGCTTCAGTCCTCAGAGGGCACCATGCTAGTAGAAGTCTTTCGGAAGGTCCAGTTGCTACCGTGCTCGGGGTCGGCGAGTGGTTGGGTTGGCCCTGAGTGGGCATCCGCGAGCTCCGCCCCGCCTTCTTGTCGTGCCCTGCGTCGGGTGCCAGCCTCGTGACTTCCACGTCCAGAGCTTGACCCTTTAACCTCCCCGGTGTCTGGTGATGACCCTGCGCGCTATATGAGGGCTTCCTTCTTCCTTTCTCCTGGAAAGTCCTTTTGTCCCCCTTATCCGGACCAATAGCAAACCCAATTTCCTCATTAAGTACCAAATAGAACCACTTATCCCTCCCCTAGGGCCCGCAGCCCAGAGTTCTTCAACATTCCTATCCTGAAAAGTGGAAATCAAAAAAGTCTACCCGTAGGTAACCTCCTGGCTGGTCTCAGCTTCCCTCCACCCTGCTCTCCACTTAGCAGCTAAAAGCATCTTCAAAGACTAATTCCTATCAGTCCCCTGCCAGAACTTGCCCTTACCTTCACATTTTTATGGAATGGCAAGCAAATTCCCCACCTCCATAGGCCAGGGCTTTCCGGTCTGGCTCCTACCTCTTTCCATTGCACATCAACAGCCCCAGGGCCTTTGCACAGTCTTGCCCTGGAGAGTAATGGTGAAGAACTTACATTCTGGGGAGGGCAGTTTGGGTTTAAATCTAGGCACTGGCCAGGCAAAGCGACTCACATCTGTAATCCCAGAATTTAGGGAGGCCAAGGACCTAAAGGTTGCTTGAATTCAGGAGTTTGAGACCAGCCTAAGGAACATACTGAGATCATACCTCAAAAAAAACAATTAAAATTAAAAAAAACTAGGCACTGCCAACTGCCACTACTACATCTTCCTGAGTCCCTTAAATTCCGTATGCCTCTGTTTCCTTATTTGTAAAATGAAGAACTCTTGATCTGAGTTACCTGCCTGGTGGGGCTGTTGAGAGAATTCAATGAGTGAATGCAAGAGCATGACATATAAGGCTGGGAAAATAGTATTGACTGTTAAATTAGTGATCAGTGGTTATTATTGTAAAATCCTTTCTTGAGAAAGCTGTTGCCCCTGTCTAAACTAGAAGTCTTTTTCCCCACTTAGAGACAGAGACAAACTGTGGCCCTGGGTAGAGTGCAATGGTGCTATCAAAGCTAACTACAACCTCAAACTACTGTCCTCTTGTGATCCTCTTGCCTCAGCCTCCCAGAGTGCTAGGATTTACAGGCATGAGAATTATAAGCATGAAACATTGTGTCTGGCCAGAAGTCTTGTTATACTTCTTCTACAATGTACCATTAAATATTTATGAATTTTATATCTGTGAGCTCTGTAAGGGTGCAGGCTATGCTTATTTTGCTCCATGCTCAGACTCCAGCAATCAAGAGATGTTTGTTGAATGCAAAAATGAGCAGCTGCATTTTGTCCAGTGGTATATTTGTTTGGTAGGCTACAAATGGCAAGGGTATGTTTGCAGAGTACAGAATGGTGACTAGTAAGATGGGCCAATGTGAGACTTCATAGGGGAGGCTGGCGTGCCTCCCAGTACAAGAAGCAAGCCAGGATACTAGGACTCCAGACTATGGCTGGCCCAGGCCACACCATTCCATCTCCAGAGAAAGGGGCCATGAGTCAGAAAGGCAAAAGGCAAACCACCACACAGAGCCGGGAAGCAGTGAGAGGATTTTACTAACTGCACAACACACAACTTTCCCAGGCCCCCTTGGGTGCCGGCGCCTCCTTCAGCCATCGGGCCCCAGCAGTGCCCCTTGCTCCTGTATCCACTCAGGACTCTTGCCAGTAGGGAGGGCTGGGCTGACAGTGTCATGGGTTGGGGAGCAGGAGTCAGGACTGGGCACCGGATCAGGGTTGAGACTGGGATCAAATTTATGGTCAGGCCTGGGCACAAGGTCAGGATTGGCATTGTGCCTAGGCTTAGGGCCAGAAGATTCCACGGGATTAGGGCTGGGGGTGGATTTGGAGCTAGAGAGGGGCTTGGGGCTGGGATTTTGGAGAATGCCCAACTCAGAGCCAGGGTCAGGGCCACTGCCAGAGCTGGTGCCAGGGCTGAGGCCCAAGCCAGAGCTCAGCGTGGAGACAGCCTCGGGACTCAGAAGGGAGACCTGTCCCGGTCTCATCACAGATGCCGAGCTAAGGTCAGGCCTGAGGCCTAGGCCAGCAGCTGCGGCTGCAGCGGCTGCAGCAGCAGCCGCGCCCTCGTGCACCCTTTTGTGCTTGGTGAGGCTGGAGGCTTGGCCGAAGGCCTTGCCACAGAGCTGGCAGCGGTAGGGCCGCTCGCCCGAATGCACGTGCAGGTGCTGCAGCAGCGCTGAGCTCTGCCCGAAGGCCTTGGAGCAGTGTGGGCAAGCGTAGGGCCGCTCGCCGGTGTGGATGCGCAAGTGGTGCTGCAGGTTGGAGCTCTGCCCGAATGCCTTGCCACAGTGGGGACAGCGGTAGGGGCGCTCTGCTGTGTGCGTGCGCTGGTGCTGCAGCAGCGCTGAGCTCTGCCCAAAGGCTTTTCCGCACTGTGGGCACGGGTAGGGCCGCTCACCCGTGTGCGTGCGCAGGTGCTTAAGAAGGGCTGAGCCCTGCCCGAAGCCCTTGGCGCACACAGGGCACTTGTGGGGCCGCGGGCCACCATGAGTGCGCAGGTGCTGCGCCAGCAGCGAGCCGTGCCCGAAGGCCTTGCCACACACTGGGCAGTGGTGTGGCTTCTCCCCGCTGTGGCTGCTGCGGTGCTTTAGCAGTGTGGAGCGCCAGCCGAAGGCTTTGCCGCACGCAGCGCACTGGTACGGGCGGGCCCCGGTGTGGATGCCCCGGTGCTGTGCCAGCGTAGCGCCGTGGCTGAAAGACTTGCCGCAGTCAGGGCAGCGGTACGGCTTCTCGCCGCTGTGGGTGCGGCGGTGCTGGCTCAACCCCGAGCTGCGGCGAAAGGCTCGCCCGCAATCAGGGCAGGAGAAGGGCCGGGGCGGACTGGAAGGGGCGGACAGCACCGCGGGGCTGGTAGCCAAGACCTGGGGGGTGGCAGTGAGGTTGGACGCAAGGGGGTCCACGTCTGGAGCAGCAGGGCTGAGGGTGTCGCTGTTAGGGTCGAGAATCAAGGGTACAGGGCCAATAACATCTGGATCAAGGTCGAAACTTGAAGACATGGGGTCTGGATCTTGGGGTTCAGAATCACGGCTCCCCAAGATAGAGCTCGGAGCTTCAGCATCAGGGTCCAGATCCTCTGCCAGTGGCCCCGGATCTTCATAGCTGGGGTCCACATCTTTTGAGACAGTGTTGAGGTCTTCTGAATCAGGTCCTGGGTCTTCAGAAACTGGGTCCAAATCTTCAGGATTGGGGTCCAGGTCCTCTGAGTCAGAGTCAGGCTCTTTATAAAGGGGCCTCAGGCCTTTGTGGCCTGGGTTCCTGACCAGAACAGAGCGCCGCATCCCAGGTGTGGAAGTGCCACCCGCTCCTGCGGCTGGATCTGCGGAGGGGAGGACATAGGTGGATAGAGGTAGGTTCTGGGGAAAGGTGGCGGAGTCTCTTGGAGTCTGGGCAGGGATGGGTGAGGTGACAGGCTGTGCCTCTAGAACCCACTATTAAGCATACACATGGATTTTTCCTTTGTCTTCAACTTCAGGGAGATTTCTGACTCTCTCCAGTCAGGACAGGGAGTAGAGGGACCCTGGTGGTGGGACATGGTGGGACCCTCCCATCTCAGCTTCCAACCTGGATGGGAGTCACGGGACCCAGTATTAGAGGTCTCCAGTGCCCAACTCCATGGCTCTGCCCCTCTCTCCATCTTGGGCTCCTCTGTGGGAAGTTGGGGTCCTGTGGAGGAGACAGTCCTGGGTTCTGACCCCCTCAGCAGGAATCCCCTTATGGGGGAAGAAGATAGATAAGTTGTTGGAGTTCTTGTGTTCCTGAGCACATGGCCTGAACTCTTGTCTCAGTTGGGGGTTGCTGTTAGGGAGGGGATCTCCGGTTCACCTTCTAGAGAGGCCGTAGCATCCTGAGCGCTGGACCCTATGGCTGGGGGATAGGAGTCAGGGGCAAATGCAATCTGGCACCCTCCTCGGTCACTGGGGGAGGACAAGAGGGCCCTCCTTGCCTCCTGAGGGTCCAGGCCTCACAGCTCAGGGTAGGAGTAAGTGTCAAAACATCTGTGTTCTTCCTTAAATACAGAAAGCCTTTTCCTAAAGCCAGAGAGTGTGAAAGAAAGATAAATGGGACCTTTCTTGGCAGGGAGGGGGAGACAGGGAAACTCCTGGATGCTACTGTCATGAGGGTGGGGACAGTTGTTGGTATACCTGTTTTCTCAATTGGCTAGAAGATCCTGAATTCTTTTTTTGTTTGTTTTTTCTTCTGAGATGGGGTGTCACTATCCTATCCAGACTGCTCTTGGATTCCTGGGGTCAAGTGATCTTCCTGCCTCTGCCTCCTAAGCTCCCAAATAGGTGAGACTACAGGTGTGTGCTAAACTGCACCAGACTTAGAAGATCCTGAATTCTAACCCCTAGCTGGAGGTTAGGTGAAAATAATACCTAGGGACCCTCCTGGGTTACAGGGGAAAGCCCCAGACTATCTCCTCCCA
Organism: Perodicticus potto; assembly: GCA_963574655.1. Classification (NCBI taxonomy): domain Eukaryota; kingdom Metazoa; phylum Chordata; class Mammalia; order Primates; family Lorisidae; genus Perodicticus; species Perodicticus potto. The sequence goes on along the minus strand of CAUYRH010101828.1, from coordinate 26,563 downwards.
TGCCTGGGGCACCGGGATGGTGTCAACACACTTATTTTCCTTCTTGGAGGAAAGATTCTGAACTGAGCTGAATTCCAGCATCAAGACTGGGAACAGACAGACAGGCTGAAAAACAATAGCTGGGACCCCTTCTGGAGAGGAACAAGGAGCTCAAGATTACCTGTTGCAGAGATGCTGAGCTACTCATCCCATGGCTGGGTGCTAGGCAAAGAATAAGTAGATCTTTTCCTTTGGGGAAAGGGGCCATAGTAAATCACAGCCCCATAGCTGAGAATGTGGAGTAGAGACAACTGAGTTCCTGCACAGTCTCCTGGACCCAGACCCCGTAGGTGGACAGTGGGGGAACAATACCTGGTTCTCACCTTTCTTGAGTTCCTAAGAGGCAGGGAAGCCCTTAGATTGCTTCTAGGGGGCGGGGCCTCCTGAATTCCCATTTCTTAACTGGAAGGTGGGAGGAGCAATCAGTGGGGCTCTTCGTGAGTTCATGGGGAGCAAGTGGACCCCTGTCCACGATCTGGGGGAGGGCCTTCCAAAACGCCAGGCTCCAAGACTGGACGGGGGGAACAATAACTAGGCCCCTTTCTGGGGTTCTAGGGGAGGGGAACCTCTGGATACCCTTCCTGAGGAAAGGACCTCGTGAACTCCTGACCCCGGGCCCAGGCGGGGGGTGGGTGGGAACAATACCCAAGGACCCCCTCCTGGGTTCCAGGAGGGTAGGGGGCTCTGGATGGCCGCCTGGGGGGGAAGACTACCAATTCTAGAGCTGGCAGGCCTCCAACCCCGTTCGATTGAAGGCTCACAGTCTCAGGGGCCCTCCACCCAGGCCGCATCAGCGGGATGGACTAGCTAGGCCTGCCGGCCGCGGGGTCCTCTCCGATCGCGTCCACGACCTGGCCAGCTCAGGCCACCGCCGGTGGCGAGCGAGGCCAGGGGCGAATAGAAGTGGCCCCCGGCCGCGCCTCGCCACCCGGGCCCCCTGCCCGAACCCCGCCCGGCCCCCGCCCGCCCCCGGCCCGCTCGTGGGGACACTCACCCGGCGCCCCTCGCCCCTGCCCGGCCCGCTGCGCCCGCGCCGGCCGCCGGCGCCCCCTGGGCCTGCAGGAAGCCCCCCGCCCGCCAGCCCCACCGGCGGCCCCCTCGGCCCAGCGGCCCCGCCAGGAGCACCCGGGGAGCGAGAGGGGCTGGCCGAGGGCCGCAGCGGGAGCTGCTGGGACTTGTAGTTCGCCCGGGCCCGCCGCGGTCGTCGCCATCGCCGCTGCCCCCGCCCCCCGGGCCAGCCTTTGTCCGGGTCCAGCGGCCCGGGCCGCGAGGCCGCGCCTTTGTCTGCGCCGCGCCCTACCCGCACCGCCCGGGCCGTGTCCGTCTGTCTGTTCCGGTGCCCCTCTTAGCACTCATCCTGCCCTTCTATCTGTTTCTCTCTCTGACTTTCCTCTCCCCGGTCTCTCTCAGTCCCTTATCTCTCTGTATTCCATTCTCTGTGTCTCTTTATCCCTGTCTTTCCATCTCTGTTCCTGTCCCTCTGCGTCTGTTCTTGTCACTTTCTCTGTCTCTGGTCCTCTCTGTCTCTGCCTCTCTCTGTCTCTGGCTCCTGCCCATATCTCTGACTCTCTTTGTTCAGAAAACACCGAACATGCTGTTGCTCCTGCAGACTTGCGATGCGCAGGAGCACTCAAGCCTGTGAGAAGCCCTGCAGTTTAAAGACAGGCCTGTGTGCTTAACCCAGCATTCCTCTAATTTTCTTTTCTTTTCTTTCTCTCTCTCTTTCTTTTCTTTCCTTCCCTCCCTCCCTCCCTCCCTCCCTTCCTTCCTTCCTTCCTTCTTTCCCTTCATCCCTCCATCCTCCCTTCCTGCCTTCCTTCCTTCTTTTTTATGGTGAAACCTTCCCCCATTTCTGGATAACACCTTTTCACACCTGGGGGGGGGGTGGCATTAGCATACTCTTCCCTGGTGTTTTTAGACTCCTACCCAGATGATGGGTCCTGCTGTCCCTGGTAGACCTCAGGTATCTGATGTAAGAGATGATTCCTGGAGAACCTGAGGGCTGGGAAAGGCTCTGGACAGCTACCTGGAGACAGATGAGGAGAGAGAGAGAGAGAGAGAAACAAACATCTCCTGGCAGCTGGCAGCTGGGCCGTGATGTTCTTCACTAAACATAAACAATGGTCAGAGAATATAAACAATGATCAGACAAGGCCACACCGTGACCATGTTTGAACCAAGATAGAGATGAGGACTGTCTACAACCACAAAAATGAATATACACTTTCTTCTCCAAGTAACACAAAGAACTACTGCTTTCTTACCAATGACAATTCCAAGCCTATTTGCATCCTTCCACCTCTAAGATAAAAATCATGGAAATACCCAGTCACCAATTTGATCCCTAGTTCCTGACAACACCATCCTATAAACATGTCAACTCTCCTTAAAACCACCCAGCATAAGCCCACATCCTATAAGAAGCTCCCCTGCCACCAGCTCCCCCCTTACGGAGACAAGATATGGCTCCCTAGTATGTAGTGTTCCTTATTGAAGCAAGCTAAATAAACTTTTTTTTTTGTTTTAACCACTGGTGTGTTTCTGGTGATATTTAGTTAGTGGGTTTTAACACCAACTATGCTTAAATGCGGACAGCCTTGAGCAAACCAGGCCTCTAGGAGTGTTCCCCCCTCCTTCCTTTTTTTAATTTTTTTTTTTTTTTGTAGAGATGGAGTCTCACTTTATCGCCCTCCGTAGAGTGTCATGGCATCACACAGCTCACAGCAACCTCCAACTCCTAGGCTTGGGCGATTCTCTTGCCTCAGCCTCCCAAGTAGCTGGGGCTACAGGCGCCCGCCACAACGCCTGGCTACCCCCTCCTTCCTTAACCTTCTTGATCTGTGCTGGACTTATGCCCTATGGAGCCTACAGATTTGAGAGATATGAGACTTCAATTGGATTATGTTGCTGGTTTCTCATCCTTCCATCTCCTAGATGATCCCACTACAAAATAATATTTGTGATGATATCTGTTGTTCCTCTCCACTTAGTACCTCTCTCAGCACTTTGGTTTTCCTTTGTGGGGCACTCTCCACTACTCACGATGGTTCTGTGTCAAACACAGCTTCCCAGAACCTTGTGATCTAGATGTAAGTCAGAAAGCCCCATCCCCTCGCTGCAATAATTAGGTCTGGAATGAGAACATAACATTGGATTGTCTCATTCTTGTTCTTTTTCTTTTCTTTCTTTTTTTTAGAGACAGAGTCTCACTTTATCACCCTCGGTAGAGTGCTGTGGCGTCACAGCTCACAGCAACCTCCGGCTCTTGGGTTTAGGCAATTCTCTTGCCTCAGCCTCCTGAGTAGCTGGGACTATAGGTCCCTGCCACAACGCCCGGCTATTCATTCTTATTCTTTTTCATCTGGGATCATGAGTTAAAGGGGCTCGTTCTAACTGTGGCCACCTTTCCCACTGCACACTGAGGCCCATACACTAGGATGTAGATGTGAGAGTCAGAGGTATAGCTCTGGCTATATTGGTGGAGCTCCTGGATGTAGCTGTACCTGAAGCTGGGGTTCTCATTCTTTCCAGTATGATGAGCTAACAAATTTCCAGAGTGTTTGAGATAGTTCTGGTGGGTTCTTTCCCTTGCATCTATAACAATCTTGATTAATTTAGAAATTAGTACCTGGAAGGTGAAGGGTATTCAGGGAAATAATTTAAAATGTGAAATTAGGTAAGCAAACCAGGGGGAGGGTAGAGATCCAGGGGTACCACAGACATGGACTATACAGTGAATAGGGTTCCCTAGGTTTGTGCAGTGCATAACCTAGATATAAATGGGCAGCCCTGTAGACAAGTCTTCCCCAGGAAGCTAGATGTCTTTGCTACATGGAAGAAAAATACTTGATTAAATTGTTGCCTATTTTATTTTGGAATTCTGACCAAATGTCTCTAGAGGACAAGGATGCTTGAATACAGGGGAGCTTTCATGCAGTTTTCAGCAAGGTCTTACAAGAAAGATGCAAGCTTCTTTTCTTGTTTTGTCTTGTTTTATTTTTCAGTCTCACTCTGTCACCCTGGCTAGAGTGCAGTGGCATCATCATAGCTCACCACAACCTCAAACTTCTAAGCTCAAGCAATCCTTCTGCCTCGGCCTCTCAAGTAGCTAGGACTATAGGCACACACTACCATGCCCGACTAACTTTTTCTATGTTTTGTAGAGGTAGGGTCTCACTCTTGCCCAGGCTGGTCTTGAACTCCTGACCTCAAGTGATCCACAAGGCCAACCAATTACAGTATTCTATGACTCTGGGTACAGTGACTGGGTCATAGTCAGTCATGTGACTCAAATGAACCAATCAGCATGTTCCTTAAATTCCATTATAAGGCTTGCCCTGAGAAGACCCCGCCCCCTTCTTTGGGGACTTTAATCATGATTGGTTGCCAATATATCCTTTACCACAACTTGGAGGGATTGAGAGATGGCAAGAGAGAGAGACAGAGTCCTAATGCAAAATCAGTATGCCTGATGTTCAATCCAATCTCAAACTTTCTTGTTTCTAAATTCATGAAATCTTTTTTGCTTGAGCTCAACAGAGCTCTGTCATTTGCAGTAAAATGAACTCAAGGCTGAGGCATGGTGCCTCACACTTGTGATCTCAGCTACTCAAGAGGCTGAGGCAAGAGGTTCACTTGAGGCCAAGAGTTCAAGACTAGCCTGGGCAACATAGTGAGACCCCATATCTAAAAATAATTTTAATTTTTTTTTGAGACAGAGTCTACTCTGCTGTCAAGGTTAGAGTGCCGTGACATTAGCCTAGCTCACAGCAACCTCAAACTCTTGGTTCAAGTGGTCCTTATGCCTTAGCCTCCCAAGTGGCTGGGACTGTAGGCATCTGCTATGACACCCAACTAATTTTTCTTTTTTTAAAAATTAATGTGATTCAATTGATCTCATTTTACATTTAATTTACGTGTAAAATTAAGATTAGGGCAGTCAATGTTGCTCATACAAAATCTACCTTGCTCTCCTCAAACCAAACCTTCTAATCAAGACATATAGAATTATTAGATACCATATTTTTATTAACACATACACAACTTATCTCAAAATGAAAAAAAGGAAATGTGTACTTGTTGGACATTAGGAAGGAACTAGTATCAGTGAGCAAGATACAAAGTTCTACGTGGGCCAGAAAGCTACCATGAAAGCCTGTCCCTAACATTTGTCATTTGGGCAGGAAATTCCAGGCCCCTGGCTCTCTGAGACATGGTCCAGAAGAGGAAAAGAGGTGCATGCCCAGGTGGGTGTGTTTTCTTGGGCTCCTGGATTCCTTTGCTCTTGGGGATGGGCATTGTGGATGGAGACCCTGAGGACCTTCTAAAGTCCTAGGTTGCAAGTCAGTAATTTTTCTACTTTTTTTTTTTTAATGTTGGGGATTCGTTGAGGGTACAAGAAACCAGGTTATACAGATTACATTTGTTAGGTAAAGTCCCTCTTACAATAGTGTTTGGCCCCCAAAAGGTGTGGCACACACCAAGACCCCACAAGACCGCCTCGCTCCTTCCCTCTCTCTGCTCTTCCTTTCCCCACCCCTACCTCATTCTTTCTCTCTCTGCTCTCCCTAATTTTTCTATTTTTAGTCTTGCTTTTGCTCAGGCTGGTCTCAAGCTTCTAACCTCAAGGGATCCTCTTGCCTTGGCCTCCCAGAGTGCTAGGATTACAGGTGTAAGCCACCATGCCTGGCCTTAAAAATAATTTTTAAAAATTAATTTTGACTCAGCACCCATAGCACAGTGGTTACGGCGCCAGCCACATACACCGAGGTTGGTGCATTGGAACCCAATCCAGGTCAGCTAAACATCAATGACAATTGCAACAAAAAAAATAGCCAGGTGTGTGATGGGCACCTGTAGTCTCAGCTACTTGGGAGGCTGAGGGAAGAGAAACGCTTAAGCCCAAGAGTTTGAGGTTGCTGTGAGCTGTGGTGTTATGGCACTCTACTGAGAGCAATAGAGTGAGACTGTCACCCCCCCACCAAAAAAAAATTAATTTTCAAATCATTCAAGACGGCTTGGCGCCTGTAGCACAGTGGTCATGGCACCAGACACATAGACTGAGGTTGGTGGGTTCAAACCCTGCCTGGGCCAGCTAAACAACAATGACAATCTCAACAAAAAAAATAACCGGCTGTTGTGGCAGGCGCCTGTAGTCCCAGCTACTTGAGAGGCTGAGCCAAGAGAATCGCTTAAGCTCAAGAGTTTGAGGTTGCTGTGAACTGTCATGCCACAGCACTCTACCCAGGGTGACATAGTGAGACTCTAGCTCAAAAAAAAAACATAAATAAAAATAAATAAAATCACTTAAGACATAAATTTAGGCACCATTCATTGAATTGCTGCCAAGCACCAGGCCCTGTTCTAAGTGTGGTATATGCATACTTTATTTACTTTTTATAATCATCTCTGAAGGACAGACTATTGTAATCTCCATTTTATCAATAAGAAAAGTGAAGGTGAGAGCGTGTTCTTGCCCAAGAACAGAAACGCAGATCTGAATTCTGCGGCTGGGTTATGCTTACCATTGACAAAGTCGTTTTCCTTTAAAAACATTAATCTTGCTTTTTCTCATGGTCAATCCTATATTATTCATCTTAGTCCATAGCCTTTGAGTGGGGGGTGAGTAGGGTATGGGATGGCTAGACATAAATTCCTGGAATACAGCCAGGATTATCCTGATGTATCTCTCACTCATTAAACATTTCCAGTAAAGTTTCTGTTCTTCCCTGGAAAGCCATCCCAGGGTTGTTTAGTACTATCATTATAAAATGCTTCAAGTTTTGCTGAAATACAGCTTTTTGTAGTGCCTATACATCGTTTTTCATCTAGTCTCTGGGCTGTTTTAAACCATTCCTGGGATGAGGCAGAAGCTCAATTAATTCAGCAACTGGAGCTGTATGGAACTTAACACTAAAGTAAGCTTTCTGAACACCCTGGAAGGGAAGGCAAAACGGAAAAGCCTTTCTGTTCTAGTAGTCTAATCAACAAGCAGACCAGCTTCAAGAGAAATGGGTGAATTGGCTCAGCGCCTGTAGCTCAACAGGCTAAGGCACCAGCCACACACACCTGAGCTGGCGGGTTTGAATCCAGCCTGGGCCCGCCAAACAACAATAACGGTTGCACCAAAAAATGGCCGGGCGTTGTGGCTAGCGCCTGTAGTCCCAGCTACTTGGGAGGTAGAGGCAAGAGACTCGCTTGAGCCCAGGAATTGGAGGTTGCTGCGAGCTGTGATGCCACAGCGCTCTATCCAGGGTGACAGCTTGAGGATCTGTCTCAAAAAAAAAAAAAAAAAAGAAATGGATGAATTTTTTGAGACAGAGCCTCATTATGTCACCCTGGGTAGAGTGCGATGGCGTCACAGCTCACATCAACCTGAAACCCTTGGGCTTAAGTGATTCTTTGCCTCAGCCTCCCAAGTAGCTGGGACTACAGGCACCCATCACAACGCCTGGCTATTTCCTTGTTGCAGTTGTCATCATGGTTTAGCAGGCCTGGGCAAAGTTTGAACTGCCAGCCCTGGTGTATATGGCCAGTGCCCTAACCACTGAGCATGGGTGCTGAGCCTATCACAGTGGTTTTTTTGTTATTTTATTTTATTCTTTTTTTTGCAGTTTTTGGCCGGGGCTGGGTTTGAACCCGCCACCTCTGGCATATGGGGTTGGCGCCCTACTCCTTTGAGCCACAGGTGGCGCCCCTATCACAGTGGTTTTTAACAAAGGCCCCCACCCCAGAGAGTCATTTTCATTGTCACAAGTGAGCGGGAGGTATGCTACTGGCATCTAGTAGGTTGAGGACAAGGATAGTGCTGAACATCATACAATGCACAGAATGTTGTCCAACAAATAATTATTTGATCCAAGATATCAAGGACAAACCCTGTGCATAACACAGAAGAGTGTGACACAGAACATCCTCAGAGGATTCAAACAAAGGAAGTGTTAAGCCGCTGGCAGATTCTCTCGTGGTCAGTGTGGATGTCCTAAGTGCAGCCAAAAAGGCCATCTTGTCCCCACAGGATGCAAAGCTGGACCCCTGCTCTTCCTATTGAAATGACAACTTAGCCCAGAAAAACTAAAGCTGATGAGGGAGGGCTCCTGGGCAGGTTGAAGTTGGCAACCACTGGCACAATGGGGTGGGGTGAGGGCTTTGGTCTTTACAGGTCTGACTTCAGTTTCAGGAAAGCCATATTCACTGGAAATTGGATGCTTGGCTGGGCATGGTGGCTTACACCTGTAATCCTTGCATTCTGAGAGGAATTTGAAGTTGTTGTGAGCTAGGCTGAGGCCACTGCACTCTAGCCTGGGGTGACAGAATAAATCTGTCTCAAACAAGCAACAAAAACACAAAAAAACCAAAACCAAAACAAAAAAAATTGGATGTTCAACAGCCTACCTCCAGGCATGGCCACCAAAGCCCATCTTATCCCAGAGAGACATTCCTCACCAGACCCCAAACCTCAAAGGTTGGGCGCTGGTCCAATGTACTGGTCTTTCTTAGCCCAGTCTCACCCTGAAGAGGCAGCAGTGGCACCATTTTGCGCCTCAGGTCCGACTCCTGAGGAGGGGTGGGGGTGTGAGGAGTCGGCCAGCCCAGGGAGGAGCCTTACTGTCAGAGACACACGTACAGCCCTTAAAAGAAGCCTATCAGGAACCTGCGTAGGGCTACTCCTTTCTGCGTTTTGCCTCAGCATCATGTTACAATCCAGGATGCTTTGCAGATGGTGCCCCAGAGCAACCAATCAGGAGCCCCCTAGTCGCCTCTGTTCCTGTGCAGACCAATTCTCAACACTACCCTAGGTTTTACCTTAGCAGAGTATCCTGCGTTTTTTTTTTTTTTTTTGTAGAGACAGAGTCTCACTTTATTACCCTCAGTAGAGTGCCGTGGCGTCACACTGCTAACAGCAACCTCCAACTCCTGGGCTTAGGCGCTGCTTTTGCCTCAGCCTCCCGAGTAGCTGGGAGGACAGGCGTCCACCACAACGCCCGGCTATTTTTCTGTTTTGCACTTTCGCCGAGGCCGGGTTCGGCCACCTTAGGTATATGGGGCCGGCGCCCTACTCGCTGAGCCGCAGGTGCCGCCCCTATCCCTGCGTTTTATTTCAACCCATACTGCATCACCCGAAGAGTATAAAACCTGCTTTCACTCCCACCTCGTGGTTGTCTTCTGTGCAGAGTGCTGCCAGAGGCCCGGCCCGAGCATATGCTTGAATAAAGACACTCCTTTGTTTTTACGTGTGTGTCTGGTGGTCTCTCAGTAGTGGAATTCAGTTGTAACAACCCCATAGACCTCCTTTTGTCCTTGCAAATCATGTCACTGGTGGGGCAGTTATCCCCTTGGACATCATTATGTCTTGATGATTTTTGTTCATTTGCACCTGGACCCTGCTCTGAGGTGGACGGCCAGTCTCTGCCCAGCATGGAGGAAGCTGCGGGGCCATTCTCAGCAGTTTCTCAAGGCCATTCTCTGGTCCAGATGGTCAGCCTCTCTGCCATCCAGAGCTTTTCTCCACACCTTGGCTTTCCTCCCTCTCCTCACCTTCATCCTCTGAAGGGAAGCCCCCCAGCCACAGTCACTGACAAGTGTGTGTATTTTTCATGTATCACAATCTAATGAGAGAGTTGTTATTTATCTCCATTTCACAGATGGAGATTCAGAGAGGTTAAGTAAGTAACTTGCCCCAAACTACTACTCAAGACACAAAGGAGTGAGGGTTTGTTCTGTGTTCCAGCACCGGGAACCTGCGTTCTCAACCTCCCACTCCAATGCCTCTGTTCACCACTGTGACTCCATATTCCTTACGTCATCCAGAGCAACCCAGGGGCTGCAGAACTGTCCATTCCGGCATCTGAGTTTTTCACAATGAAGCCATCTTCCCCTGTATGGCCCCTTCCTTTGGTTCCCACCCATCTTAAATGGCTGGCTGATGGGGAGGAGTGGGCTCCTGCAGAGGTGATGTTTATTGCTGGCTGGGGCAGGGGTACACAGAAGCCTGGGGGGCTTGAAGGTCTATCTTCTCCCCACAACCCCACTGGTGAAGTGTGCCCAGGGGCACAGAGCTTTCCTGGAGTTTGCTCAGTCTCAGCACTGCTGGGCCTTGGTACTTGTCAGGAAACTCATCCTTGTACTGGGTTGAGAAGAAACGCAGTCTGCCCAGAGGGGGCTCCATGTGGCTGTATTTGCACTGTGGAGTCAGGGTGGGCAGCCTTGAAGGGCTGCCTGGGGGTTGACTGACCCACCTAGATTGGTCACCCTGGGGGCATCAAAGGGTGAGTGGGGGCTCAGCCAGGCTTGTCTGGTGATTGGACACTGGGAGATGGGTAAAGGGGCCCCAGTCTGAGCTGACCCCAGAGCTGAATGAGGAGACAGAGAGAAACCACAGACGGATGGCCCTGGGGATCCCAGGGTTGGGGCGATCCTAGGCAACTCTACTTAACCCTCACTTGGGCATAAACATGGCAGGTGAAGCAGAGATGTACCTGAGCTGACTGACATGATGGTGGGAATGAGCTAGGGATCATGCTGCAGTGGCATTAAAATGGCCCTGAGCCTGAGCGGTCATTAACTCTGAGTTTGGGGTGACAGCACAGTCCCCCTGCCTGAGATAACTCTGAGCTGACTTGGGGGTCACCTGATGAAAGATAGATCCCTTCTCCCTCCCTCACCAGCTGTAGCATCTCTTCGGTCACCGGGGCTCGAGCTTTTCCATGTGGCTTCATCATCTTCTGGTTCGTGGTTAAAAAATCGAATTCTGGAGATTTGAGTGGGGGCAGCTAAGTTAAGTGGCTGAGGGAGGTGAGGTGGTGCCGGGGGGGGGGCGGGGGGGGCGGGGACGAGCCAGGTGAAGGGTGCGGAAATGGTTCAGGGTCCAAGCCTGGGTCAGCCCTGGTGTTGTTGACCAGTAACGAAGAAGGAATTAGGAGCAGGTTGCCCTTTTGCGGTGGTGGGAAAGGCAGGAACGAGCGGGTGAGGCTGAGGAGACCAGGGGCCAGGCCGGAAAGTAAGGGGGCGGCACCAGGTGGGGCAGGCGGGCTGGCAAGGGACAAAGCCAGAATCTGAGGGGAAGCAGGGTTAGGTACTGCGAAAAGGGCGGGGCTAAAGCCTAGCCCGAGGGGCGGAGTCATACTGGGGGCGGGGCACGGCCGCATAAGGGTGAGGGTATCCAGGAGCTCTGTTGGACTCCTGGTCAATTTACAGTGGGATTTAACCCGTCAGGAGGCGGGGCCGGGGTGGGCATCGCCTACCAGAGGTGTGGCCAGACATGTGGCAAGGGCGGGCGTGCCCCCGCCCCCGCCCCCGCAACTGACCGTTGGTGCCCAGGGGCAGGTTGCTCTGCAACAAGTGGAGGCTAGGTGCTTTCTGCCTCTCCACCGACTCCGAGCGGCAGTAGTCTGAGCCCATGGTGGTTTGGAAGAAGAGTCCGAGCAGCTTCGCCTCTCCTAGGGTCACGTGACTCTGCAATTTCTTGTGGGCCGCGTGGCGGCTGGGTGGCTGGGTCGGGGGCGGCGGCTGTAGGACCACATGGCATCTGGGAAGTTCCCTCGTTCTGGGTATCCCGGGGCTTAGTGAGAGGGAGGCAGTGGGTCCTGTGAGACCTTGGACAGCTCTCTCATCCTATCTGGGCCCCACGCAATAGCGTTGGGAGTTGGTACTGTTGTCACATTTTGCAAACAGAGCCAGAGGCTCGGAGGGATTAACTGACTTACCCTAGATCACTCAAACAGATCCTGGAGCTTCCTCCATACTCAAAGGCAAGCTCATTCCCACCCCCGGACCTTTGCACTTGATATTTGCGGTGCCTGAGAAGCCATTTTCCCTGGTGAGCCCTGCTGCCTTCCCCCTTTTCCTGCTGACCTGGCCGTAGAAGTACTGCATGAAGGTGTCCAGACTGCCTGGGCCAGGGCACCAATTTCCTTTCAGGATGTGCGACTCTGGAGTCTGATCATGATGAAGAACAAAAGGCTCTGCCAGTGGCAGAGTAGGTGCTGAGCTGTCCTGCCCATGGAAGCCCGTGGTGGGGCAGACAGCAGCTCTCACCTGGATCCTGGGGGTAGAAGTGCTCGCTCTTGGTGGTCCTGTCATGAAAGAGGCCATCTCCAGGAGAAATATTCACACAGTGGATGTGGGCCGCAGCCTGGGCCTTTTCGTACCTGCAGGCAAGGTATTATTCCACCAAGAATAAGGAAAGGTGGGCTCCATCTGGGTTCTTATAACTCCCAGGAAAGGGAAGCAGGTTGCCCAATGGCCAAGTATTGGGGTGCTAATAGTAGGAGATCTAGCACAGTAGTGCACCCTGCCTACCAGTGTTGGAGACCTCAAAGGCAAAGTATTGGCCATGGGGCTGAAAGCCAATTGTCCCATCTGGGTGGGGAGGCAGTCATCCCTTTGTACCTGTTTGAGGGCAGGCCCTGGGGCCTGTAGGCCTGTTTCTGCTCTGAACACATGGGTCTATAGTCAATCTTGCAGTCTCCAAGTTCCACACTAGAGGAGGCCTGTGCACAGCCAGGAATGGGAAGGCTAAAACCCAGCCCTGTTGCTGCCCTCCTCAGCAGCCCCTGCTCAGCCTTGATTTACCCTCTTGCACATCGATGCAGGTGGGCCCGGCAGGGCCTGGAATTGTCTCTGGTAGGAAGTCCCATTCTGTCCCCTGTAGTCCCATGTTAGGATATTGGGGCCCCCTGAGGATAAGCGGGGAGTGGGGAGAGAGAAAGAGATAGAGGTGAGAAAGAAAGAGAGACAGAGAATGGGATAGATTCCCTGCAGGCCCATTGGAATTTCATTTCTTGCCTGGAAATAGGAGCTGGGCTGTCCTGACCAGTCTGGAGTGAGGGACATCTGGCAAAATCCCCGAACTTTTAAAATACCAAGAATACCTACCAAGTCATGTTAAGCCAGGCACCTAGGTTAAGTGCTTTGCATGTCCTAGTTTTGGACATGGCATGATACCCCCAGTTTGTAACCTGAGGTTCAGAGAGATTAAGTGCCTCGCCAGAAATCACAGAAATTAGGAGCCAGAACTAAGAGTCAAATCCAGGTAGGAAAAAACCTAAGCCCACTTTGGAGGGCCTCTGACCTGGGGTGTTCACCAAAGGGCCCCTGGGAAGACGGAATTGGAAATTCGCTCAGATAGTGGCTATTCTTCGTTGAGTGTTTACTATACGCCATGCACACTTGCACACCTGGCTTCACCAGCGCCTATGAAGTCAGGCCCTGCAACTGTACTCATTTTGTAGATGAGGAAACTGACGCTTTGAGAGTTCCCATCACTGAGTCACACAGCTACAAAGGTAGTAGGGCTGGGGGGGGGGGATGTGTGCAGGCAGAGAACTTAGCAGGTTTGTCTGATCTCAAATCAAAATTCGTGACTTCTTCCCACACCTCACAGCAGACCCTGGACAGATTCAGGAGATATGCCCACTCTGCGGACGGCGAGAACTGAGGAAGGTCCCATGGTTCTGAACCTCAGTACTGCTGGCATTTGGGGTTGCCCCATGCCTGGTAGCGAGCTTCGTAGCATCCCTGGCCACTACCACTGCATTGCTAGCAGCACCCTCGCCACCATTCGTGATATCCAAAAATGTTTCCAGACACTGTCATCCTCCCTCCCTGGGGTTATGAGAGGATGTTGCAGGATCCCAGCTCCTCTTTGAAAACCACTGGGGTTGAGCAAAAGGCCCGGGAGGCCCCAGGCGCGCGCTCACCGAGGTGGCTGCAGGGTGCGCGGGCTTGCGGGCACGCGTCGTGGGGCGGAAAGAGCGCCTGGTGCGTGGTGGCTGGGATGCGCAGCTGGTCCCGGTCGCCGGAAGGCACCGAGTCGCGGTCGAAGATGAGGCGCGCGCCGCGGATTTTCTCTCGGGCACGCGCGGGCAACTCGGGCCAGCCGTAAGTGGCGCGCGCGTTGGAGAGTCTGGAGCCGCCACGGGCGTCCGCGTGCATGACCACGCTGCTGGCCTGCATGGCGCGTGTGCGCTGCCGCACCACCTCCCGCTCCTGCTCCCATGCCTGCTCCGGCGGCGGCGGGAAAGCGCGGCGCGCCTCCGACACGTGCTCCTCGCTGGCCCAGCGCGCGTCCACTTGAAAGAGCGGCGCGCGCGGCGGCTGCGGACTCGGCTGTGGCCAGGCGAACCCTGGGTAGGCGCGGAAGTCCCGGTGCGACGTGGAGCGCATGGTGCCCCGATGTAGCCGCGGGTCGGGCCCCAGCGCGAAGTGTGAGGCCTTAAGGAAGTCCAGCCGGGACAGCGGGCACGGCAGGAGGGCGCCTGTGGCCATCGTGGAACGCGGCGTCACCTGCAAGGGGAGCAGAGATGCGGGCCTGAGCAACTGCCCGGGAGGGGTGATGCTACCTTCTACTACTCTCTGTGAGCCAGGCACTGGGCAGGGAGATGGGGCCCTTGTGGCCGCCCGCAAGGAGAGTAGAGATGTAAGTAATCATTCATTTGGTGTCCATTGTGTTGCCAGGCACTATTCTAGGCCCTAGGGTTGGGGGAGTTACATTACTTAGCAAAACAGACCTAGAGGTCTGCTCTTGTATGTTGATAATGGGACAGGCAGTGACAGACAATAATGAATAGGTATATAACAGCATACATTGAAAAGTAAATTGTAAGTGATATGGGGGATAAAGTCACACAAGGCAGAAGGTTAGGGTTTGGGGGAAGGGTTTTGCAATTATCAAAGACCAGGAAAAGGGCTAAGCACCCGTAGCTCAGGGCTGGGACGCCAGCCACATACACCGGGGCTGGCAGGTTCAAACCCAGTTCGGGCCTGCTAAACAACGACAACTACACCAAAGCCAAGCTGGGCTTGTGGCGGATGCCTGTAGTCCCAGCTACTTGGGAGGCTGAGGCAAGAGAATCGCTTAAGACCGAGAGTTTGAGGTTGCTGTGAGCTGTGACAACACGGCACTCTACGGAGAGTGACATAGTAAGACTCGATCTCAAAAAAAAAAAAAAAAAAAAAAGTGGCCAGGAAAAGGCGAGGAGGGAGGCATTTAAATAATTTGAGTACATTCCAGACAGAGGAAATAGCAAGTGCAAAGACCCTGAGGTTGGTAGGCAATGAGATTGGAAAGGTAATGGGAAGCCAGCCATGGTGGCTCACACCTGTAATCCTAGCACTCCGGGAGACCGAGGCAGGTGGATTGCCTGAGTTCAGGAGTTCAAGACCAGCCTGAGCTAGAGCGAGACCCCATCTCTAAGAATAGCCAGGCCTTGTGGCTAGCTCCTGTAGTCCCAGCTGCTCGGGAAGCTGAGCCATTTCTGCCACAGACTTTGTCACTGGTCTTCCTGCCCCCTGCAGTTGTCCTGGGACCTGCTTCTTCTCCACAATCTCTTCCTGTCTGCAAACTGCCTGAGGATTACACACCTCTCCATTCCTTTCTTAGACCTTTAACTTCAGGCTCCAAGCCTCTGCCTACCCTCCTCCCCTGTTCAGTCACCTGGGACTTAGTCACCTTTACACAGAGCACAGGTGTCTCCCTGCCTCACCCCTGTGAAACCCTGGGTGCCCACTAGCTCTCCTGGCTCTCAGGTTCACGACTCCTACAGGGAGCCTTCCCGGATCATTTCAATCCACAACCATGTGCTCATGTCTGCCTTTTTAGAAAACACATACCAAGGTGTGTGTGTGTGTTTTATAACAAAACCACAGTTTTTGGGGGGATAGTTGTGTTGCTTTTTGGATCATTTTGCCACCTGAAATAGTTGAGAATCAAGAAGATTCCAAAATAGTTTAAGGGAAATCCAACAACTGAGATGACTGTCTAGGTAACCTTAAAATAAGTAATTGAGCTCCCATGAGCCTCAGTTTTATCCTTTGCACAACAGGGATAAGGACAGAGTACCTACCTCAAAGGAAGGTGTGGGTCTAGTGTGTCTTAGGAAACATACTTGGCCACAGGCTGGACCCTCAGACTCCATCTGTCCCTGGTCTTCCAGAGGACACTCATGTTATTGCCAAGGCTGCATCCAAGTGCGGTCCAGATGTGCCCATTGTGACTACAAGAGCTTTTGTCACAATGGTTCATAAGCACCTTGGGGGGTAGCTAGGAGGAAAATTAGGAGGCAAAAAGCCAGGCATGGTAGTATGCGATATAGGCCCAGCTACCTGGAAGACTGATGTCTGGGTGATATAGTAAGACCTTGTCAAAAAAGAAAGAAAGAGAAGAGA
The DNA here is from genome assembly GCA_963574655.1 of Perodicticus potto. Classification (NCBI taxonomy): domain Eukaryota; kingdom Metazoa; phylum Chordata; class Mammalia; order Primates; family Lorisidae; genus Perodicticus; species Perodicticus potto. The sequence goes on along the minus strand of CAUYRH010101828.1, from coordinate 10,357 downwards.
AGAGGGGAGGGGAGGGGAGGAGAGGAGAGAGAAAAGAAAGAAAATAAATCAGGAAGATATGAATGTGAATCCTGCCTCCTGAGAGCTCGAGGGACCCAAGCAGGTGACTTGACTTCTTGGAGTCTCAGTTTTGTCGTGTAGAATATGAGACTGACGATGATATCCACCGCAGAAAGCAGTGGTAAGGATTCGATGCAACAAGATACTTGTGTCCATTGTTACTGTGTTCCAAAGTTTTCCTTTTCCTCTGCCTCCTAAACCTCCCCACACAAAATGGGCCCACCTCCCCCAAGTCACTGCACCCCTAATGCCATTTCAGGGCTGACAGACTCCCAAAGTTCCCTTCAAAGGGGTCAGTCCTCTCCTGGTCCCCAGCTGAAGACCACCAGGAATGTGCTTGTGGTTGAACAAATTCAAGCTCATTGCTCACAGCAAGGAGAGTGCACGCCCAGGAGAGGGTTAGAACACATTATAGGATTTGGGGTCCTGTTAGATGTCATGGGGGAGGTTTTAAAGACATAGGGCTTCAACTCTCTGTTACGTGCATTTATTGGCTGGAAATTTTACTTTCTTTTTTGAGATGATCAGGCAAATAACAATAGGACAATAATGGTAATATATTGTTCACTTGAAAAATTGCTGAGAGTTGATTTTAATGTTCTCATTACAAAAAATAAGTATGTGGGGTGATGGATACATTACTTAGCTTGATTTAATCTTTCTGTAGTGTGTACATATAGCACTGTATCCTTTAAGTATATGCACTTTTAAAAAACCCAGGAAAGGGTCAAGCATGGTGGCTTATGGTGAGAGGATCACTTGAGGCCAGGAGTTTGAGACCAGTCTGGGCAACATAGCAAGATGCCGTCTCTACAAAAGTTAGAAAAATTAGCTGTGTTTGGTGTTATGAGCCTATAGTCCCAGCTACACAGGAGGCTGAGGCAGGAGGATTACCAGCGATCAGCAGTTTCAGGTTGCGGTGAGCTATTCACCACTGTACTTCAGCCTGGGTAACAGAATGAGATCCTGTCTACAAAAACCCAGCAAATAAACAAAAACCTAGCCAAGGTGAGAATAGAGAGTTGTTATTTAATGGAGACAGAGTTTCAGTTTGGGAAGATGACAAAGTTGGGGAGATGGATGGTGTGCAACCATGTGAATGTACTTAATGCTAGTGAACTGTGCCCTTAAAGATGGTTAAGATGGTCAGTTTTATATTATGTGTATTCTATTATACCGCAATAACTAATTTTTTAAAAAGGAAAAGCATCTTCTAAAACACATGAAATAATTAAAGATATAATAAAGGTGGTTTTCTAAATGATGAGCCTTGCTAAGACAATAATGATAATGATAATGATAATAATAATAATAATAATAATAATGGTGGTGAAGCTGACCCACTTTGTGATGTCCCAAATCACTGATTAGGTGTGTTCTTTCTCACTAACTTTAAGCAAATTATTGTTTAGTTCACGAAGGTGAGACCAGATCTCCTGCTGTCCTACTGCCAGCCCAGGCAAGGGTTTTAGCTTTACCAGATGGACGCAAATATACATTTCAGCCTCATCCTCCTGCTTATGGAGAAAGGAGAACCCAGAAGATGGATCCAGATGCTAGTAGGAAGCGAGGGAGACAGGTAAGCATCTTACTAAGCATCTTAGTCACCATCATGGAGTCAGAAGAGCGACGCAAGACTAAAGCATGATTGGTAAGGAACAGCTGCTGCTCTAGTTAGTCAGGAAAAGAGGGGTCTGGCTGCTCTCGTGGTGCAGATGACATTTATGTCTGCCTCTGTTCAGACGTGATTGCTGAGTGGACTTGTTTTGTCTTATTCCACCACGGTCGCAGAGTGGCCTTGTCCAATGTTGGCTTTCTGAGAAATTGTTTATGTGCAGCAGAAGGACACAGGTGCCAGCTGTGACTGCCAGGCTAGCCCCTAGCAACACCAAGGCCAGCTCCCATATCTCAAAGGTCACATTCAGCCCTGACTAGATGCTGGATGCTGGGAATGCTGGACAGCACCTGCAGAACTCACTGCTGTATCTCAGATGCCTGGAATAGGGCCTGACACCCTTAGGTGCTCAGAAAAATGCATAGTGCTATTTCAAGGGTGTTAGGGATGGCACAGGCTTGGGAGAAAAGGTCACTCACTTATGCAGCAGTAGGCTCTGCAGCCAGAGGCCTCCTTCCTTCTACATGCCTGCACCTTGCCTTGGAGTTTTAAAAATATTTTTATTTTTTAGAGATGTGGTCTTGCTCTGTCACCCAGGCTAGAGTGGCTGGAGTATGGTGGCGTGATCAGATTCACTGCAGCCTTGAATTCCTGAGCTCAAGTGATCATCTTGTCTCAGCCTTCTGAGTATCTGGGACCACATGCTTGTACCACCACTCCCAGGTTGGTTTTTCTGCTGCAGTTACCCCAATTTGGGGAGAGGAGGGTGCATGCAGTGGCATAATCATAGCTCCCTGGACCAGGGATAGGTGTTTGATGGATGAGGAAGCTAAGGAGTCCTTGGAACATAGTGAGACCCCTGTCTCTACAAAAGGATTTAAAAATGAGCTGGTCGGCTCAGCGCCTGTGGCTCAAGCAGCTAAGGCACCAGCCACGTACACCTGAGCTGGAGGGTTCGAATCCAGCCCAGGCCCGCCAAACAATGACAGCTGCAACCAAAAAATGACTGGGTGTTATGGTCCCAGCTACTTGGGAGGCGGAGGCAGGAGACTCTCTTGAGCCCAGGAATTGGAGGTTGCTGTGAGCTGTGATGCCACGGCACTCTATCCAGGGTGATAGCTTGAGGCTCTGTCTCAAAAAAAAAAAAAAATGAGCTGGTCATGGTGGGCTAAGTAGTCCCAGTTACTTAGGAAGCTGAGGGGAAGAGGATCATTTGAGCCCAGGAGTTAGAGACCAGCTTAGGCAATAGTGAGAACCTATCTCTGCACTAAATAAAAATTAGCCAGGTGTAGCTCAGTGCCTGTAGCACAGTGGTTACGGCACCAGCCACATACACCAAGGGTGGTGAGTTTGAACCTGGCCTGGGCCAGCTAAACAACTGCAACCAAAAAAAAAAAAAAAAAAAAAAAAGGCTGGGTGTCCTGGTGGGCGCCTGAATCCCAGTTACTTGGGAGGCTGAGGCAAGAGAATTGCTTAAGCCCAAAAGTTTGAGGTTGCTGTGAGCTGTGGTGCCACAACACTCTACCGAGGACAACATAGTGAGACTGTCTCAAAAAAAAAAAAAAAAAACATTAGCCAGGTGTGATGGCACGTGACTGCAATCCTAGCCTCTCAAGAGACTGAGGCAGGAGGTTTGATTGAACCCAGGAGGCCTCAGTGAGCTATGATTGTGCCACTGCACTCCAGCTTTGGTGACAGAGTGAGACCCTGTCTATAAAAAAAAAAGGTCTTGTAGGATGTTGTGGAGAAAGAGGCAGTCAGGGAAGGCAGGGGCTCAGGGTGTGGGTGACAGAATGAGGCTGCCCTAGTAGGTAGCTGTGGGGTTGGAAGAAGTGAACAGATTCAAGGGATATTTTGGTGAGCGCTGGGATGTGGGTATGTGTGTGTGGAGGGAGAGGGATAAACAGGGCATCTTGATCTATGGCCAGGTGACTGGGTGTATAGTAGGGCTGCCCATGAGATGAAGACTTAAGAGCAAGATGTTTGGGAATGCTGCTGGCACTTGCTGGACATGAGCAGGAGCAGGTGGGAGCAGGTGGGAGCAGGAGATAGATCAGGATTGGAGACGGGGAGAAGCCAGCAAAGAGGCAGTGACAAAAATTGTGGGGGTGGACAAGGTCTCCCAGGACCATAGGAGACACCAGAAGAAAGCTTGGGTCGGGTGCTGAGCCCCATAAAAGATGACACTTTGTGCCAGGCTGTGAGGATATAACTATGAACAAAATAGATTAAAATTGCTGCCCTAGTAGAGTTCATATTCTGTTGCGGAAGAGACCAGCAACTCCATACGTAAGCAAAATATACAGTTACATTTTGGTAGCATTACAAGCTAAGTGGGAAAACAAAGCAGCAGGCAATATGGGTAGGAAGTGTCCAGGGAGGTGTGATCAGCGAGGGCCCATGAGCATTTGGGTAAATACCAGAGGACATCAGGGAGGGAGCTGTTGCAGGAATCCGGAGCTGGAACAGCACCGGCAAATTTGGGTCCTGAGGCAGGAATGTGCTGTAACTTCAGAGAACAGGAGAAAGGCAATGCGGTTGGAACATCACGATTGAGCGACAAGAATAATAAGAGTTGACATCAAGAGGAAATATTTTGTAAAAGGAAACCTGTCAACACCATTAGTTATCAGGGAAATGTAAAATATCACAATGGAATACAAGTTCACACACACTAGGATGGCTACAATAATGCAGAAATAGGATATTGCAAGGATGTGGAGAAGTTTGAACTCGGCAATGCTGTGGGACTGGAAAAAGTTAAACATAGAGTTACCATAGATCCAACAAGTCTACTCCTAGGTATGTAGTCAAAAGGATTGAAAACAGAGAGTCAAGTCTATGTACACGAATGTTTATAGCAGCACTTATTCACAATAGCCAAAAGGTGGAAACAGGTCAAATGTCCATCAGCTGATGAATGGATAAGCAAAATGATTATCCCTACAGTGGAATATTAATTATATAGCTGCAAAAAGAATGAAATTATGGTACATGGTGCAACTTGGATCAACCTCAAAAACATTATGCTCAATAAAAGAAGCCATATACAAATGGTCACATAGTATATGATTCTATTTATATGAAATATCAAGAATAAGTAAATTTATAGAGAGACAGAGAAAACAAATTAGTGGTTACCAGGGGCGGGAGTGTGAGGTGGGCATTGAGGAAGCAAGTGGCTGGAAACAGAGGGGAAGGGAGGAAAAATAATTTTACTTCTATCTTTAGGTGGGATGGATTCCTATACGGAAAAAATTAACAAGGGAAAAACATTAAACGTGTAAACCTCAAGTATATACATGGGTGATACCCAGAGAAATGAGTCATTCTCAAAGAAGTGTTAATTTTAGAACATTGGCATACATAGTATCTTCAACACAGAACAGTAGATTTTTGGAGACATGACAAGACAAAGGAAAAGGACTTTGAGTCTCTAAGAAGAGCTAATTGCGGGAAGGCAGATAAATGGTAAAGGTTAGTTAGTAAAGCTTGTTACACAGTGTTCCAAAACTTCCTTGTTGCAATCTAAAGATGTTACCAGACTGGAGTCTAAAAGTGTCTCTGGTGATCAACCTCTGCCCTTCCTGGTAGAGAGGCAAGAAGGGCACCTTTGTACATTTGTGTCCTGCTTTTAGGCAAATAGGGGGAAGGCAGAGAGCTTTTTCTGTACCCACTTTTCCATTGCCTTCAGCTCAAAATAATTCTTATGTCAAGATGGCACATTTTGGAGCAGCATACCGGTCTCCTACAAGAGTCTTCTTTGGGGGTGATGAACTTCAAAACTAGCAAGGGATGGTAGTTGTACAACCTGTGAATGTACTGCTAAATACTCTGAATTATGCATTTAAAAATGGTGAATTTCATGTTATGTGAATTTCATTTCAATAAAAGAAAAAATATGTGCATCAAGGTTTTGAAAACTTTTGATTTTTTTGGATAATACATGCATATTGCACAAAATCCAAAAGCTACAAAAAAAAATGGTATAAAGGTGAAAATTCAATCTTTTCTCCAATCATCTGTGTTACCAGATTGTTCTGGAACGATTCTATGCATTGTCTTAACCCCCGAAGAGATGTCTTATGCTATTAATATTACAACAGTCATACTTGCCACACTGAAGACAAGAAGACAATGCAGACAAGCAAGAAAACTAAAAGAAAAATTTGGACGGTGCCTGTGGCTCAGTTGAGTAGGGCGCCGGCCCCATATACCGAGGGTGCTGGGTTCAAACCCAATCCTGGCCAAACTGCAACAAAAAATAGCCGGGCGTTGTGGCGGGCGCCTGTAGTCCCAGCTACTTGGGAGGCTGAGGCAAGAGAATCGCCTAAGCCCAAGAGCTGGAGGTTGCTGTGAGCAGTGACGGCACGGCACTCTACCGAGGTCGATAAAGTGAGACTGTGTGTCTAAAAAAAAAAAAAATGACACCTCTTTGAACCACTGCTAACAGTTTGGTTTTACTTGGATTATTTAGTGTATGTGTGTGGGTAGTTCGTTAATTTTGATTCTTTTTGTTTTGTGAGCAGTTGGTGAAGCCGCCGTGGGGCAGAATGCAGCTAGCTCCGAGGAGGATCATCCTGGGTGCACAGGCCCAGGCAACACACACTTGATGGCCCAACATTTTGCAAAGACAGTTCCTCCGCCAAGCCTACAAAAGCCTAGCGCCGGGGACAAAGGGTTGCGGCAGCGGCTGCGCCTGCGCAGAGCGCGTGCACTCGGGCCTTCCGAAAGAACTCTTCAGGAGTGCAACCTGGCCCCGCCTCCTGGAGCGACGCGCGGACACCGCAGTGACGTCACGGCGGAGTTGCCATGGCGTCGCTGAGCAGCCTGGCGTCGGCGCTGGAGTCTTACAGGGGTCGGGACCGCCTGGTGAGGCTGGGGTGCACCTGGGCCGGAAGTCCTGGTGTTTGGCCAAAATCAGACACTGGGAGACTGAGGCCAGAGAGACGGCGGGGTCGCTCAGGGTTTTCCCACTGCAGAGGCCTTGTCCGAGCCAGGCTCAAACACAGTCTCCTAGCCTCTGCCGCTTAGGTGGTTCTGCCAACGCCACCTGGCTGGACATTTACCTGCCTCCCATTTAAGATCTGACCAGGTCGCTGAAGTTAATCCCTGCGCTGTACCGAGCAATCCTCTATGGGCATTTAGGTGCAGGGCTCCCCCTATGGCTGCACGTTTAGGTTCTGACACCCATCCCCTCGAGCTGGGCATTTAGGCTGTGTCTCCTAACCTAGCACTAGGGACCCCCCTGTCGTCAGGCCTCTGCTGTGCCTAGCCAGGATGGGTTCCAGCAGATGCCCTGTAGTTGGTCATTTAAATGGTTCCTGCCAAGCCAAAACCTGGCTGGACATTTCCATACCAAACAATCTCATGTTTGGACATTTAGGACCTGTCAGGCCAGTGGGTTGACCTTGGATTGTCCCAAGCAGTCTTGTATGGGGATTTAGGGTATTGCAAGACCCCTCCTATGGCTAGACAGTGCGTTCCAACCACATCCCTGCTGGTTGAGCATTCAGTTTATTCCCTCTAGGCCTGTCCAGTCTCTTACAGGAAGTTGTACCAGGTAGTGTATTTAGATTCCAAGCAAATTCCTTATGACTGGGCATTCAGGTTTTAACAAATCTTCCTGCCCACCCCACAAGTTGGGACATTTTATCATTACAACAGAGTTGAAAAGGAATTACAAGTAACAGTAATACATAAAACAAGCGAAGCACAGTGGCTCACTTCTGTACTCCTAGTACTCTGGGAGGCCAAGGAAGGTGGCTTGTTTGAGCTCAGCAGTTCAAGACCAGCCTGAGCAAGTGTGAGCTCCTAACTTTACTAAAATAGAAAAATTAGCTGGGCATTTTGGTGGGCTCCTGTAGTCTCAGCTGTTCAGGAGGTTGAGGCAGGAAGATTGTTTGAGCTCAGGAGTTTGAGGTTGCGGTGAGTTAAGGTGACTCCACACAGTCTACCCAGGGTGACAGAGTGAGACTCTGTTGCACAGCACCCTCCCCCAAAATAGATAGAAAATAACAGTTTCTGAAAAGCAGATGAAATAATTAAAAGGGTGGTGAAGCTGATCTAGTTCACTATGTTCAGAATCACCTACTGAGTGTGTTTCTTTTCTCTAAAGCAATTCAAGGAAATTATTATTTTGTCCAATGAGTTGAGGCCTGATCAACCTTCAGCACAGCCAAGGGCTTTGGTCCAGCCAGGTAGATTCAAATATACATTTTAGTCTCCTCCTCCTACCTGATTGGAAAAGGAGGACCCAGGAGGTAGGCAATAAAGAGTTTTGTTTTCATTGTCTCTGTTAACATCTGTCCGCGAAGGCTTTGTCCCTCTGTGACATTAGCTGGCGCTCTCCGCTCTCCGTAGTGCCTCTGGAAAATGATGTCATGTTTTTTATTTGTCCCACCTACAGTATGTTTTTAAACTTTAAGTTTTTACTGGAAGTTTATAGATTGATAATCTTCCTCATGCTCAACCCAGCAGGGCTCATGGCCAGGTCAGGGGTAATCCAGTGTAGTCCTTTGAGTAGTACCAACATGCTGATAGCTTCTGGTTTCCTACAGATCCGAACTCTGGGGTACTGCTGCCAGCTGGTCGGTGGGGTCCTGCTGGAACAATGTCCTGCCAGTTCTGAAGTGGGGACGCGCTTGCTGGCAGTGTCCACCCAACTCAGCCACTGTAGGACCGTCTTGCGACTCTTTGATGACCTGGCCATGTTCCTCTACACCAAGCAGTACGGCCTGGGGGCAGAGGTAATGGGGTTCATGGAGCTACAGACCTCAGGAATTCTGAGGCTGTGGCTGCAGTCAGCATTTCATAGACTTGTCCCAAAGTCCTCCCTGTGTAGGTAGTTGATGATTTTCTTAAATTTTGCTTTCTTTTTTGAGATCATCAGATGTTCCCATTTTGTTTTAAAATAGCTTACATGTTTACATATTCCATAAGGGTATATAATTTTAAAAATATCCTCCTTCCTGAGTCTCCAGGCTCCCACATTTCTCCCTCCAAGGCAGGCACTGTGGTCAGCTTCTTGTGTCTCCTTTGTGAGGTTTCCTCTACCTATACAGGCAAATACACAGTTTACGTGAATAGAGTTTCTTTCCCCACTTAACAGTACAAGTTGGAGATAATTTCTTATGAGTCTGAGAAGAGCGTGCTTTTTTTTTTTGAGACAGAGACTCACTATGTCACCCTTGGTAGATTGCCGAGGTGTACAGCAACCTCTAACTCTTGGGCTTAAACAATTCTCTTGCAGCCTCCCAAGTAGCTGGGACTACAGGCGCCTGCCACAACACCTGGCTATTTTTTGTAGTTGTCCTTGTTGTTTGGCAGGCCCAGGCCGGATTTGAACCCATCAGCCCTCGTGTATGTGGCCGGCATCTTAACTGCTGAAGTACAGGTGCCAAGCCAGCTCTTTTTTTTTTTTTTAAATTTTTTTTATTAAATCACAGCTGCGTACATTAGTGCAATCAAGGAGTACAATGTGCTGGTTTCATATACAATCTGAAATGTTTTCATCAAACTGTTTAAGATAGCCTTCATGGCATTTTCTTTTTTTTTCCAGTGGTAAGACAGAGTTTATTTACAGAAAACACTAAAGCTCCTGGTAGAGAGAATTCAAGTGGGGAGAGAAAAGCTCTCTCCGTTTCTCTCCTGGTCTTTCCCTGTCTCCCCCTTTAGGCTTTTAGTCTCGGGGTATATATAGGTGTATGGGTTCCTTGGCCAGGAAACGAATGAACACAGTCCCTTCCACCGGGGGAAAGGTGAATGAATGTATCAATGAAGGAACACAGTCCATTCATGGAATTGAGGCCTAGGAAATTCACATGAAATTGACCTAGGCATAGGAAAATGGGGGTTCCACATTTAGTCCTAAGTGTAAAGTGAAGGAGACACCAAGGCACAGGTGTCTCCTGGGCAGTTGTCCGGCCTTTTTGGCTATTGGAGCCTCCAGTGGGGGTTGGAGGTCCCCCTCCTTGCCTGTCATCCAGCCCTCTGGTTCTTTAGCTGGCTGCTGCAGCACCGACACTGCCAAGGGGGAGGCGGCAGGTCCGCCAGCACTGCTGAGCTGGCTAGGGCACCAAATGACCTGCATCAATTCTCCCTCTCCAAGTAGAAACCCCAACTGCTGTTAGGGAAAAGGGGCGAAGACTCGATCTAACTGCTTCCTGCTGAATCGGGTGATGATAGAAGGGGGCAGTTAGGGTTTCTCCGGAGGGAGACTGATACAGGGGTTCATGGACTGGAACCATCTTTATTGCTTGTGGCTTGATGACATTTCTGGAAAACATAAATCTGATTAGAATAATCAGTAATAGGCAAAGGTAGAACAGCATCAGGTCAGAAGCACTTATTCAGTGATGCTAAAAGAAAACCGTATTAGGAATTTTTGGGCTGTTTCCTAAATAATAACTTCAAACTTTCTTTTGGCTCACAAGTGTAGGTGGTCTGTGGTTGGCTGTCTTCAATGTCTGCCTCCGTTGAAGATGGAGGGTTCCAGGATTTTACTCACGAATGATGTATGCAGGAATCGACTCCTGTAACTTTAACAACTGTAGAAGAAGACAAGATAACAGGAAAGGGGACTTCCCAAGGTGGGGTTAGGGAAGGTGAATTAGAGGGAAGCCTTTTGATCATGACTAGATCTCCAGGAGGGATAAGTGCCTGTTTTAGTTAGTATGTTCC